>OMLP01015382.1:23879-35436 GCA_900302685.1 Spondyliosoma cantharus | reverse complement strand
CTGTGGTCCAGACTGGTACACCACAAACAACAAATACAACAATGAATCCTATGTGATGTTCCTGTTCGGCTTCTGCTTCGCTGTTCCCTTCGCCACCATCGTCTTCTGCTACACTCAGCTGCTCATCACACTGAAAATGGTGAGGCAAACCACCATTGAAGTCTAGGGATTGTGTCATTCCTGCTCAACAAGGTGTAAACCAGAGAGGGATGGTTGATGATATATGGTGAACAAGACGCATAAACAAAATCATATCCCCTGTGTGATGACCACTAAACATGCAGAATCCAGAAGTCATGAATCTTATGACCCTTCTCTCCTTCAACAGGCAGCGAAGGCCCAAGCTGAGTCTGCCTCCACCCAGAAGGCAGAGCGGGAGGTGACCAGGATGGTGGTCGTCATGGTGCTGGGCTTCCTGGTGTGCTGGATGCCTTACACCTCCTTTGCTCTGTGGGTCGTGAATAACCGCGGGCAGACTTTTGACCTGAGATTTGCATCTATACCATCCATCTTTTCCAAGTCCTCTGCAGTCTACAACCCAGTTATCTACGTTCTCCTCAATAAACAGGTCAGCTAGATGTACTGTCAAGAGTTGAAAATGCGTTATAGTTATGGACAGGCATTGTGTACATGATACACAAAGAGAATGGTTAATATGTCTCATGTCTTGGAGACGTCTGGGAAGTACGGTTAATGGCTGTTCCTATTGTAAAGCTGCTCATTTTTGATCAACTCGCAGCAACTCGCTTAATTGAAAATGCCACAGCAACGTACCTAGCTGCAGTTAAAAGCATCAATTTCTGCTAAATACAAAGGGACATTGGTATAAACAGCTCATGCTTAATTGTTAAAAAAGGGAGTGCAGAAGCCTGACAACTGAAATCTAAAAATAACAATTTGGTGCTCGACAGCCAATCAATTTAAAAAAAGAACAGGTATATTTCTAAACGTGTTTTTCTTCTGATGTGTTTCAGTTCCGCTCATGCATGATGAAGATGCTGGGGATGGGTTCAGGTGAGGATGAAGATTCATCAACATCGCAGTCAGTGACCGAAGTCTCCAAAGTTGGGCCTGCTTAGACTGAAAACTGAGACTATTGACTTATCTGCCGCTTATGATTGTGAATTGTAAATAAGAATAAATGTACTTGTGTTTTGTCATATGAAATGATATATATCTTTTAACGGAAAGGATAATGACATTATACATAATCTGCAAAGTGAAAAATAAAAAAAATAAAAATACAAACATTTATGTTTGTGTATGTGTGTTGTTGCTTCTGGAAGCGGCACATTCACTGGTTTGGACTGCTGTTTCCTTCGATTGTCACTGTTCGTGATTTTATACGCAAACAAAATCAATGTTACCCCCCCCACACACAAAACTTCTGCTGCACATGCGCCTGATCATTTGCTAACTATAAAAATGCCCATATAATGATGTTTTGTGCAATGGATTGCACAGATATTGAGTGTTACTCTTTCAGGTAATTATAACATGTTCAGATCAAATGGTTTATCAGTACCGGACTATTTCTGCTGTTTTGTATGATTGCATGTATGAGGCAACTCAACACAAACAGCACCTTGTGTAATAACACCCTGTTCTCAATGTCTTCTGCATCCCTTAATCTCAGGGAAGGAGGCTAAATGCCAAAAAGGTAACACAGAGTTTGAGTTAAACCAGGAAGGTGGATTACAAAGAGCTTCAGCGCCTGAGATTACCGGATTTAATGTAATTGGAAACCAGATTAGTGAGAAAAGGCCTGCTGCGCTATTCATTAAGAAAGAAGGAACAATCTGCTCTGATGTGAAAAACAAGTGATCATGTGGTGCACTGTTCGTCTAGGTGCATGTTTGTGTGTGTGTTGCCTGTCTGTATTCACAAAGGATAAAATTGTGATATTCTTATTACGAGTCCTATACAATGAGGTTCTTAACAGACAGGATGTTTCTAACAATCAGCATTCATATTCATAATTCAGATCATTGTCCGAGACAACAATCTCTTACAAAAACCTGCTGTACCTCACTCTTCTGTATCACACATGCTCTACAATCATTAAAACATGCAAGTGTGTATATTTTCCAGTGACAATACAACTTAATATGAAATTTGCAGCATGGGATGACTGTTTTCTGAAAACACGTCACAGAGGTTGTCCTCAACTCTTCTCCCATACTGGTCTGCCAACTATGGGAAAACAGCCAAGGCAGGAATCTACTAAATGACTTACGGCAATTAATTCAACTCTAGTCAATCATTCAATTATGGAATTAATCAAGGTTAAAATGGGGATGAGTGGCATCCTGGTTGGCCTTATAAAAGTCAGTCCTGCATACAAGCTGTTATCGTCGATGTTAGGGATGCAGACCTAACAGCTTTCACGTTTGCCTGTTAAACTTCTATTCCTTATTCTTATTATTTGATATAAGTGATATAGGGTAGAGTGAAAACATCAGCGAGGAGAGGTCTTGAGGTGTAACGATTGAGATCAATAGTCATATAAAAATGAAGGCAAGTCGAGGCATGGAGCTCCCAGAAGACTTCTGGATACCCGTCCCTCTGGACACCAATAACATCACGGCGCTCAGTCCCTTCCTGGTGCCTCAGGACCACTTAGGGGGCTCGGGCACCTTCTATGCAATGGCAGCATTCATGTTCTTCGTATTCACTGTCGGCACTGGCATCAACGTTCTCACCATTGCATGCACCATACAGTACAAGAAGCTGCGGTCCCACCTCAACTACATCCTGGTGAACTTGGCCGTGGCGAACCTTCTTGTATCCTGTGTGGGCTCCTTCACTGCCTGCTGCTCCTTTGCAAACAGATATTTCATCTTTGGACCACATATGTGCAAGATTGAGGGTTTTACGGCAACACTTGGTGGTAAGATTGATCTGTATCTGTTTTGGAATAATCAACCGATTCAATCTGAGCTTCAATATAATGCTTTGGTTTTTTTTGGGTTTTTTTGAATGATGTGTCTTTGTCTCATCCCAGGAATGGTCAGTCTGTGGTCTCTAGCTGTGGTAGCTTTTGAAAGATGGTTGGTCATCTGCAAGCCACTTGGTAACTTTGTTTTCAAGCCCGACCACGCTATAGTTTGCTGTGTGTTCACCTGGGTTTTTGCACTGATTGCCTCAGTTCCTCCACTGTTCGGATGGAGCAGGTAAGCAACAGAAAGCCAATCTACCTGCTGCAACTCATCTCAAAACTGGGAAACTGGATACACCCACAATGCTTTTGTGATGATCTCTCTAGGTACATCCCCGAAGGCCTGCAGTGCTCCTGTGGTCCAGACTGGTACACCACAAACAACAAATACAACAATGAATCCTATGTGATGTTCCTGTTCGGCTTCTGCTTCACTGTTCCCTTCGCCACCATCGTCTTCTGCTACGCTCAGCTGCTCATCACACTGAAAATGGTGAGGCAAAAAATGTAACAACATCGAGCTCAAATGTCGTTTTGAGAAGACATCAGTTTTTACATCATATCATAGATATGATATAGATATATATAGATATATATAGATATATATTTGAATGCACGACTTCTTATGTCTCATCAAGGATGAAGTTTATCAGAACAAATCTATCGTCCCAAAACACTTAGTACATGTGCAGCCACGGGTATAAGTGCTGACTTAGTAAGAACTCCTCTCTCCTTCAACAGGCAGCGAAGGCGCAAGCTGAGTCTGCCTCCACCCAGAAGGCAGAGCGGGAGGTGACCAGGATGGTGGTCGTCATGGTGCTGGGTTTCCTGGTGTGCTGGATGCCTTACGCCTCCTTTGCTCTGTGGGTTGTGAATAACCGCGGGCAAACATTCGACCTGAGGCTGGCGACCATACCTTCCTGCTTTTCGAAGGCCTCTGCAGTCTACAACCCACTTATCTACGTTGTCTTAAATAAACAGGTCCGTTCAATGCTGTAATGAACAACTCAACACTTTTCATTTTACAAAAAGTGCAGATTCGAGGTACTTGTACTTTATCTATTACATACCATTTTGTACAATTTTATACTTTTACACCACCACATCTCAGAGCCCATTAATTGTGCCACGTATTTCCTAACGTGGTACTGACGTGATTTTGAATGTGAGTGGACTGAAAAAAAACACTTGTTGTTAAGCTAAAAAAGAAACCTCTCTTGGATTAGCGGATACATGTCACAAAGCTAAAAATAGGACTGGCTTTCAAAGTTCATGAAAAGTTGACTGCGGCTTGTTGAATCTACAGTGCTGTTGACTCAACAACCCATCAGTACCGTAACAGTTAGTAGTTTAAATAAGCTCAACCTTCATCTACATCATTAAAATGTAAATGCACATTCATGCCGCAGTAACATTAATCCAAAACATCACATACCATATTTTGATATGTTAAGTACATTTTACTGATTATACTTAAATACTTTTACTTCAGTAATGTTTCGAATGCAGGACTTTTACTTGTAGATGTAATCTCAGTGACTTGATGTGCAGAGGCTTTAAGTCAACGCTGTATTATCTTGATTTGAATATACCTGCAACATTTTTATATCATATTACAAATGCCAATGCTAAATCATGAATTCATCCACTAGCACGGCTAGATTGTAGAAATATTTAGATAGCACAAGTTTCTGTTTGTAGAAAATGATCCCACTGAAAACCGGGCGCAGTTTACAGTATCCTCCACAGGGGCCTTTATTGATGCAACCATTGGAGTGTGCCAGAGTACATTTTAAAGTTCAGCACCCATTGGCTTGGATGGAAAATATAGCTTTTATTTGGTGATGGTGATCAAGATAAATGGAGAGCAAGAAGGAGCAAGATGCCAGATTTTGCACTAGATTAGATGATTAGTAGAAAATTATTCACCAGCTACTATGATCAGTAAATTGTTTCATTCAGTTCTAAGCAAAAAATGGCAAACATTTTCTGGTTCAATTTTTATTTAATATATGGTGTGCTGCTTTTCATTTATGAAAGTAAATAAAGTAAAGCGCCTTTGGGTTTTGGACTGTTGGTTGGACAAAGGAACAATTTAAACCAGAACTTTGGGCTCTGGGAGGTTGTGATGGGTAATTTTTGGCCATTTTATTGACTAATAATAACTAATATGATAAGCATATGCACTGGTAATTAAAATAATTGTAAGTTGCAGCCCTGTCTTGCAGAGACTTGTTGTTGTCTTGTCTTGTTGTCTCTACAGCATCAATGTAATTAGCTTCAACAAACTGTCTTTTCCCTTTCAGTTCCGTTCATGCATGATGATGATGCTCGGGATGGGTTCTGGTGAGGAGGAGTCCTCAACATCACAGTCGGTGACTGAAGTCTCCAAAGTTGGACCTGCTTAGACCCAACACTGTGACTGTTGACTTCTCTGCCACTAATGATCGTGTGTTCAAATGTGTGTGTGTGTAAATGGATGAGTATTTTGCCATATGAAAAGATGTATACTGTATATGCAATGTTGCAACTCAAGTAAGAAACCATACTAACTGCAAAGTGAAAAATAAAATAAAAATTACAAACAAGTATATTGTGTATTGTGTGTGTGTGTGTGTGTGTGTGTGTGTGTGTGTGCATGTGTGTGTGTGCGTGTGTGTGTGTTGATTTTACAAAACATCAAATTCACTAGTTTGGAAACAGTTTCCTCATAACGGTGATGAAAAAGGTAAAAGGCTCTTACGCACCCTGTGGTGAAAGTGCGTCATTAGCCCAGAGGTCTTACGTTGATTTGAACAGACTTTTAAGCTGAAATCATCACTTTAGCCATTAAGCTACAATCCTTTAATGATGTTATGCTCCCACATAAAGATGTCTATTGTAAAAGCGATCCACCGATTGTAACCAAAATTTTACTAAACCTTGTTTTGTGGGCATTTGCTTAAAAAAACATGTATTTCACATATTTTGGAAACAGATTTGTTGAAGTATTTGTATTAGTTGAAACATCACAGCTCTCTTGCATGAGCATTTTTAAAAAAAAAAGTTTTTTTTATGTTCCTTCCTCACATTATTTGGTGTACTGGCTTACTGTCAATCATTTCCTCATTTTGTCATATTACTCCCACTCTCAAACTTCCTAATCTCCTCTTAGAAGACTAGGATGCGTCTAAAGAAAGGGGAAACTGTTTCTTTAAAAATATATATAATGTGAGGTGATGGTACAACCTGGACAGCAGACTGACTTCCAGAACATCACTGATGATAAGATTATGTGATAGACAAACAAAAGGCTCTACGGTAGGCTGTAATGAGATGAACCCTGCCAGTTCTTGTACTGAGAGACTTATCTCTTTACTAGCTCTAATGTGACCCATGCTGTTATGGTAGTGCATGATGTGCATACAGGTACACAAGTGGAAGTATGTGTGTGTTTGTGTGTGTTTCCTGTGAAATAAAGCTTTGTTGTTAATCCCCCCTTGAGCCAATTAAGTTTAGCCTGAGTAATATTCACAGTTCCTATAAATGCGGCGTTAACCTCTCCACGAGAGAGACAAGCCTCTGTTAGAAGACACTCAGGACATCGGCGTCACTTGAAATTAGATATCAGTTATTTGTAGTTTTACACACAGTAAAACAGTTTTAACAGCTTTTTGAGAAGTCCTTTTTTCATTTGACAAAAATGAGGGGGAATCGTCCGGTAGAGTTCCCAGATGATTTCTGGATCCCAATCCCTCTGGAAACCAACAACATCACATCCCTCAGTCCGTTCCTGGTTCCCCAGGATCACTTAGGGAGCCCTGGCATCTTTTATTCCATGTCAGCATTCATGTTTTTCCTATTTGTGGCCGGTACAGGCATTAACACCATCACTATTGCGTGTACTGTTCAATACAAGAAGCTCCGGTCTCACTTGAACTACATCCTGGTGAACTTGGCCGTGGCGAACCTACTCGTCTCCACCGTGGGCTCCTTCACCTGCTTCTACTGCTTTGCCTTCAGATACATGATTCTTGGTCCACTGGGGTGCAAGATTGAAGGATTTACAGCAACTGTTGGTGGTAAGGATTTTAACTAAATGTACAAGATTGCTGCTTATGTGTGTTGTGATGCGTGCATGATTTTGGTTGGTTATCTTTTATGAATTACTCTTGTGTTATCCTTTTTCATGTCATGTCGTCCCAGGAAAAAATAAGCTATTATGTAAAATTGTGTGGTTAAACCGTCAGCATAATGGTATTTCATGTCATATATCAATATAGTTTATGACAAAACGATGACATTTTATTTATTATTAACAGCAACTGGAGCAATTGTTTCCAGGAACAACATTTTGAACTTCACTTTCTCATCCTGCACAGTTTCTTCACTATAAGTTTCCTTTAGTTTTAAGAAGTGGGGTGTTCATTTTGTATCAATCTCAAAGCAATGCTGGCCCTGCTAAATTGTTGAACTTTTACTTTCACGCTTATAAAGTTTTAGAGTATAGTATAATATAGTATAAAGTATAGAGTTTTACAAAGGAGTCCTGGTCATGACAGCAGCATAAAACATTTCACATAAAGTAACATGCAACAAACTTAAAATGAAGAACATCATTTTTTACGTAAAAGAAACAAGCAACAGACATAAAACAAGAAGCAAATTACATCAAGACAATTGATTTACCAGTGCTCAGTAACAGGACGTGCATCCAATGTTCAAATAGTCCTTAATCCTATTTTTACAATCTTACACACTTGTCAAGTAATAAAGTTTGAGGTGTCTCTATAGCTCACACCAAGATGAGGGCACACAAACTTTAAAAGCACTTTCCCTGAAGGGATATCAAAAGGGATATTCACAGCTTTTAGCAATCACGGCTGTAAAACAAAACTATTGCAATCTCGGCTCTCTAATGTTTTAGCCTCTATTGCAACTATGCTGTGACAGTTCCCCCACTGACTGTCAACTGTTGTGTAAGTCTTTCATATCTCTTCCGTCTTGTTGCAGGTATGGTCAGCCTGTGGTCTCTTGCTGTGGTAGCATTTGAGAGATGGCTCGTGGTCTGCAAGCCACTCGGGAACTTTGCCTTCAAGCCGAACCATGCTATCGCTTGCTGTGCAATGACGTGGGTCTTTGCTTTGTGTGCTGCCGTTCCTCCTCTGGTTGGATGGAGCAGGTCAGTGTATAAAGACCAAACACACACCCGTGTTTATATGGTTTTAATAGTTGGTATAGTAATCCAGTTGTTTTGAGAAAATGTGCAAATGGTGCATTTGACTTTTTTTTATTCCATAATCTTAAAGAACAAACCGTTCTTACTCGTATAAGAGCCCATATAAGGATAATGAGTGACATTTATCCTCTGCTCCTTCTTCCAAACCAACCAGCACGTACATAAAATATGGCTACAGTGCTGATTCAGTGTCTGTCTCTCCAGGTATATCCCAGAGGGCATGCAGTGCTCCTGTGGACCGGACTGGTACACAACTGACAACAAGTTTAACAATGAGTCCTATGTGATGTTCCTCTTCTGCTTCTGCTTCGCTGTCCCTTTCTCCACCATCGTTTTCTGCTACTCACAGCTGCTCCTCATACTGAAATCAGTAGGTCTCAGGTTACCAAGGTTGATTTTATGATCGCAGTTAGGAATAATATCTCACCAGATTTCATAGAGCTGAAGCCAACCACTTGTACGTACTTCTCCTTCAACAGGCAGCGAAGGCCCAAGCTGAGTCTGAATCCACCCAGAAGGCAGAGCGGGAGGTGTCCAGGATGGTGGTCGTCATGGTGCTGGGCTTCCTGGTGTGCTGGATGCCTTACGCCTCCTTTGCTCTGTGGGTGGTCAACAATCGGGGGCAACCCTTCGACCTGAGACTGGCCACCATACCCTCCTGTCTGTCTAAAGCCTCCACGGTCTACAACCCAATGATCTACATCCTCCTCAACAAACAGGTTCTTTCATTCACTCTGATATGACAACTATTAGTAGACAGGAGGGTAACTTCGTATCCACTCAACTGAACTGAGGCTGTACTGAGATTAAACTGAACGACAAAACAAGAAAGAGCTTGTTTTATTTGGATTTGATCACTGGGCAGTGGCGCCCTCTAATGGTGGCTTAAAAACATACAAAAAGCTTGCTCCATCCTCAGAGGGAAAACCTGACGTGCCCATCAATACTTCAGATTTTCAGTCCCGGTAACACTTTATTATAACCATGATTAATACATGTGTAGTTAATGAAACTTAAGTTAATAGTTACTTGACTGTTAACAAACAATCAGGTGTATATAAACAAGTATCTGTATTTACATGTATTTAATAACTATTTACAAAATATTGTCAACATCAGTTGCAATACAATAAAGAAATAAACAAGAAATTACTCACTACTATTGTAGTTTACAACACTGAAAAAGAAAATCAACAGAATAGGAAGAGATAGCAGCTACGATGCTCAGATGACGGCTTGAAAGTTGTTTCTATTTTTTCTTTTTTTTCTTTATCGACAGTGATATGTTGTGGCTCCTTTCTTGTAAATGTAAATAACAGTCTCTTGACATGTTATGGTGTCGATCTGCACCAGCATGTCCTGCTGGGCTCCCATCCCGGGCCTGAAAACATTCTCCTTTAGGCTTTCCTTTTATTTCTTTATCGATTTGGATTACATGGACAAATACTGTATATCAGCAGAAGTCCCCAGAAGTACACTTACAGTATACATCCTCAAATAGAATCGTCCTGCAGAGTTGAACACAATAATATAAAGACACAAATGTTCTTCTTTTTTCTCTTTCAGTTCCGCATATGTATAAGGAAGATGCTGGGGATGAGCGGAGGAGATGATGATGAGTCATCGACAAGTACATCAACCACTGAGGTCTCTAAAGTCGGACCTTCTTAGTTAAAATCAAGAGTTACATATTGTAAATAGTGTTGAATCGACAAATTCTATGACAAATGGATTATTGTTATTGCTATTGATTATTGTCACACACGAGGAGTTATATGCAAAGAAAAAAAAATAGAATAAAAAATTGAGAAATTAATATATGCACATTATATATGTACATGGCAAAAGTGCATATGTCTAAGACTTGAATTCCATTTCAAATCTTGTTTTTGTTACAAGAAATGAGGATGTCTGAGTCAGGTCGCTGAAAACCCATTGTAGTTTTTACACACTTATCCTTGAAAAGCAAAGATTGAAGAGTGTATTAGACATTATTGTGAATGAGTTGTACTGCATGTGCATGTATATAACCTGCAATTCAACAGAGCATCAATAAACAGTTGAGCTACAACTTTGCAGCGTCCATCTGTGCTTGAGAAACAATTGCAGACATTGTCGGCAAACACTCTGGGATAAGCTGATAAGACTGAAAAAAAAAAAAAAAAAAAAGCAAAGCCCCCAGATTACTGCTTTGTCTACAATCCCAAAGCCCCCAGGCAGCATCATTTCCCTCCAGCACACTGAATATTTTGAAACTGAACACTGTGGTATTAAGTGGAGTAATCTAATCTATTTTAATCAATTATGCTGATCAATCATTAATACTTATTTTTGATAGCATTACATTCAAAACACATGCACAATAGAAGTAAGTTGACTAGTGGTCACAGCCTTTTTGACCCCCATGTATGTTTCAGAACCTCAGCAGTGAGGACAAGAAACAATATGACAGCCAAGATAATGAAGAAAACACAACATACAAAACATATTACCATTTCAGAGAGTTAGTACAGGTATGTAAATGTTAAACCAACATTATTCACACTAAATCTTTCCATTTCATCGTGACGCTGAGAAGGTTGAGAAGAAGGCTTCAACTAGATGATATGGAGATAAGTGATGGGATCATTAACAAACCGTGGGCCTCTTTGCATCATGCAAGCAAAAGACAAATTGGTGGAGAGATGAAGACCTGGTACAAGACTTCGTGCCAGGTCTTCATCTCTCCACCAATTTGTCTAATGATACATGGTTAAAGAAAAAAATGAATCTGCCGCTGTCCCATCTGAACACCGTCTGTCCATCTGGCACCGTCACTTTTGTCAGTAGATCTTTCAAATCTGTGTAAAATTAACAATTCAATCAATAGATTCAGGTACATACAACATACACAGTGGTGTAAAGCTGTCTTTGTCAATCACTGGTCATGTGGGCCTCAAGCCCTGTGTGTGCCTATCAGGGGTGTTTGAGCATGAAACATCCAAAAGCAGGGCAGGAGGCCTCTAGGAGCAGCATTGAAAAACACCGGTGTAAAGGATAAAAGTTTGACATTCAGCCTACAGATGGCTCCATACTTCAAAACGACAAGCCTGATGCACACCAGTCACCATGTGGACTGTTGGGCGTGTCAGTCATTCTTACTTGTTGCCCACAACACTGCAGGTATGTGGTTCATTAGTTTACTCACCAAAGCAGAAACTAAAAGACTTTCTCCCGAAGAGTTTAAAGGATAAACTGGCAGATAAACACACACACACACACACACACATACACACGCACGCACGCACACATGCCACCTTTGTATGAAATGTGAGACTAATTTCAATATGCATCCAGTTTGATATATATCAGTGTAAATATAAATCACAGTACTTACATGCAGTTGTTGTCCTCAAACCGAC
>OMLP01015382.1:0-23859 GCA_900302685.1 Spondyliosoma cantharus | reverse complement strand
CTCACTTTTTATTTGATACACACACACACACACACACACACACACACACACACACACACACACACACACACACATACGCACGCACGCACACACACATGCCACCTTTGTATGAAATGTGAGACTAATTTCAATATGCGTCCAGTTTGATATATATCAGTGTAAATATAAATCACAGTACTTACATGCAGTTGTTGTCCTCAAACCGACAACACAATAAACTAAAGACAATTATCTTAATAGGATTACCAATTAACCTTCGTGCTGGGACTCACACGTGTCACACACGCGGTGCTGGCAGGCATGATAGGTTTAATCATCTCTATTACGAGGGAATGTGCATCATCTTAATTACAGAAAAACACTGTATTTGATCTGAAACACTTTCCTTTCCTCATTCCTGTCACCAACTGCTACTGTACCAGAACAACATAAGCACAGGAATCTGAGAATAGGATTATCTACCTGATGTAAAGTGAACACAAGCCCATGTGAGCAGAAACGGTGGACTCTGTTCACCCTACACCAGTGTAATCATTTACAGTCACTAAACATTTAGATCACTTGCTGTTCAAACGGAGACTGTACAACTTCCTTGTATCCTGGTCAGGGTGAACATGGAGAATCTCGTTGGTAGTCGAGAGCAAATCCGAGTTCTGCTAGTAGTGAACTTTTACAAAAAATGAATAGTTCAGAACTAGCGGAATTCCAGACATACCCTCGAAACATCACAGCATCACATCGAAAGTCTGATTGAATAGGTTCAACTCCACCTACATGATCAGGGAATTAACATTAAGATACAGAAAGCCCAACACTCTCCCCTAAGACATTTGTAACTTTACAATTAAAGAAAAATCTTCTTCTCCCTTCTTCTGTCAAAAGGAGCATTAAAGCTGCTAAATGCAAATTCACAAAATAGTCAAACATTTTAAAAATACCAGTAAGATACTAATATAGATAGAAACAAATTTGATGATAAAGGAAAATGTAAGAAAAGTTTACAGATTTCTTGACTTCCAGGATCCCTCCTCTTCTTGAAGTGCAGTCCTTGTCCCACACAGAGTTCTTATAAAATCTGAGGGCAAGCTACGTGCGCAAGAAGAGCACTTCAGAAAAAAAGAATCAACAGATTATATTAACCACTATAGCGGCTTTGGTTGACCTTTACTTTCTCCTGAAATGAACTGTCGTTCCGGAGAGATTAACCTGTTACGGAGTGAGCACGCCAGAAGTAATTACTGTACTCTGTGTTAATCCGTTTTGTGGAGGAACCTGAGTTGTCCGTATAATCTGCTTTGGTCTACTGGGACACATTCACCTTAATTTCTCAAGTTCCGTTGAGACGTTCAATATTTGTTACACACAGCTGCTACTCTAATTTCTTACCCAAGATAAATCCATATTGTGTCAGTTCGATCAATGTTATATCAATGCTCATCAATAATCTCGTTAATGATGTTGAAATTCTACCCAATTTGAGACACAGGGGAAGTCTCAAAGTCCAGAAGTCTTGCATGTTTGGTCTTCACACATGCTTTCTGAATGGGACACAGTCACGATCTGTTGCTCGACCTTGGAGAACTAATTTCTGTGTGATATCTCGACAGCAAAGAACACTTAGATCATTTGTTGATGGTTGTTCAGGGTCCCCCTTCTCCTTCTTCCACACTCAAATAAGATAAAGGAAATGCTTTTTAGGATTGATTTTATGCGGAACAAGGGAACGTTTCCCATTACATGCAGACAAAAAAAAAATCTGGCATTTTGTTGTGCAACCCTTTGTTTCAGAATGACAAAAAGGTGGAGCTTGAACCTTGCAGTGGACCTTTTGGAAGCTACCTCGTCGCCAGTACCCGCTGGTAGCTTGGACCCAGTAAGTGTACGAGTCTCAGTTAATTGTTAAAAGTAAGGACGTCGACCTGGGAAGTGCGCATTGTCCTAGCCTATTGCAGCTTACTAGCTGGGGTTAGCCATGTATTTGTTGCTACAGATATGATATCAACACTCCAACAAGGTTTCCCTTCGTCAACTGCTGATCGGAGGGGTTAAGAGTCCTGGAACCAGCTCACCTAAATGGAATGCAGCCATCCTTAATGTTGTCAGTTCCACCTGTGCTTTTCCTGCTATGACAAGTCAAAATGTCTGCCGTGAAAAGGGTCTTTTCCTGAATGTTTAGCATCATTTGTAAATTTGTTTGCAAGGTGAAGCCATTTATAATATCCAGTGCTCTGGCACACTGGTACTCAATATTGCTGGTGAATATGGTTGTACCTTTTTTAACTAGACTGTTAGCCGTACATATGAGGCAGAGAAGTTAAAGCATCAGTATGATTGAAACAAACTTGGTTCTTTGAATGTGTCATCCGAGCATGTGTAACAGAAAAGTGTTTCTGCCTGTTCTAAATGGCCACATCGATGGCAGGGCGTAAAGGTTGCCATCATAGCCTCCTCCTGGCTGCATTTCGCTGGCTGCTGACATGACCTCTCGTTTTCTGTGTCTTTTTATGTCTCAGTAGTCTCTACAGGATGAACAGCACAAATAACAATAAGAGCACACACTTTCAAATATGCAGTCTCCCCTTGAAAACGGCAATGTTGTTGCCCTCGGTTTACATGGCAGAAGTAGTTGTGTGAAGAATTAAAAATGAGAGCAATGGAAGAGAAGAGAAATCTTTCTTACTTTTACACCTAAACACACCTGGTTCAATTTCTACCTGAAGCTGGTGTCATAGCAGGATTATGTGTCTCAGAACGATGCAAAAATTACATTTTGTTGCAAAAGGGCTCTCACAAGCATTTTTACTGAAAGGGACATGAAATAACATGAAATGTAACCCAAGCTTTTTAAATGTATGTTGGCTTGTTGGCTTTTACTTCAAATATTGTAGGTAATGTTTGAACTGAATGCACGATTTAAATGGTATTTTTAATTAAAGTAGAAAGCAGCACGTCCTGGTTATTATCTGTTTTACCAAAAGAGTGACTACACCTATCTCCTAAAGACATCCTCTTGGGGATACTCAGAATTGAAGAGCTTTGGACGGACACACCTGTCGCTCAGAGTCACACTGCCAGAAATGTGCGCATAGCAGGTGTGTTTGTTGAAATTTTTGTTGTGAGAAAATGTTTAGTGGAAGCATGTATGGTAATATTTTGTCAGTTGATTGCACATAATTTAAGTATCGTATATTGTAACCAAAATAAAACTATTCATTCATTCATTCATTCATTCATTCATTCATTCATTCATTCATTCATTCATTCATTCATTCGTTCATTCATTCGTTCTATTCATTCATGTGTCACAAATTCACAACTGAAAATACAAACATCCTGAAAACCACTATGTAGTGGTCCAGTATCTAATTTCTCACAGCAAGTAAAGCAGCTTTCTTCCGACTTAATACTAAAACTTTGATTATCCGGTTACCAAACCCAAAATCAAGCCTGTGCTTCAGAATAAACCACAACAATTAATGCAAACAGCAATAAGACTTCATGGACTCCACTCCAGCATCTCACATGACAATCCTCCCAGGGCCACCAATGCATGACCTTGGCCCTTAAACCTTTCCACGGCGATATGACGTACTGTAGGATCAAGAAAATTACCCTATATTCTGAGGTGAACTGTTAATTGTGGTGGGATTAAAGGTGACTTCCCTTACGTGTCAACAACTGCTGTCCACTAATGCCCATCAGGGTCCACACGAATACCTATCGGGACCATCATGACATACATAATATGAAATGTAATTGGTATGCACAGTTCGGCTGTATTTGTTTTAATTTCCAAAATGAACATAATATCAAGCAACGCATGCCATATAAGTGTCCGAATGTGGAGTTATTGTTATTGTAGTTCTAATAAGGACTCAATGAAGGAAAATGATGCCACCAAATTTCGATGTAAATCGAAGGTCTTGCAGCTAATCCCCATTTGGATGGAGCGGACAGAAATCCGCTTTCAAGCAAGATTATCAGGTCATTTTGTGTCTTACCCTGAGACGCTGATAGTTTAAGTACAGTTCAAAATAAGTTTGCTTATGCTCTGCCTCTGCAGAGCGGAGCACCCCGGCTGTAACTTGATTGTGACCTAATCCCTTCTAAAGTCCCTGAAGTGTAAGTATAAAAGCAAAAATCGTGTGGCATCAGTGAAGAGAGGAGGCTGCGAGTGACAAGAAAGGACCTTATTGTAAAATCGAAATGGCAGAGGAGTGGGGTAAACAGGCTTTTGCTGCCAGGCGCTACAATGAAGACACAACAAGGGGATCTGCGTTCACTTACACAAACAGCAATCATACCAAAGGTACAGTATTATCACTTCATTATTCATTTAAGAATTTAATGGTCAGTCATTATAGTAATTGTTGGAACTCATGAGTTTTGCTGATGAACATTGTGCAGTGTCAGACATAAATCTTATTGAGATATAGTACCTGCAGTCTTTCCATGAATTAAAAAGCTTTGCTGTTCAGAACTCAAATAAATGTTTTCAGTTTGACAATCATCAGATTTGATCAGTTGGCTGATGAGGAATTTACATCTTATTGTACAGAACTGCTTCAAAATGGCAAAGAACTTGACATTTGATTACACAGATTATCTACGTTAAATCAGATATCATATATTTAACGATAATGATATATAACTGCTGTCTGATTTTGCTTCAGAGACCCTACAAAACTACACAATGTGGACTTGTGAGATGAGATTGTTTTGTTCTGTTTTCCCCAGATCCCTTCGAGGGTCCCAATTACCACATCGCTCCACGATGGATTTACAACCTGTCCACTTTCTGGATGATTATTGTAGTCATCCTATCAGTCTTCACCAACGGTCTCGTGTTGGTGGCTACGGCAAAGTTCAAGAAACTCCGACACCCTCTGAACTGGATCTTAGTCAATCTCGCAATTGCTGATCTTGGAGAGACAGTTTTTGCCAGCACTATCAGTGTATGCAACCAGTATTTTGGTTACTTCATTCTTGGACACCCGATGTGCATCTTTGAGGGCTACACGGTCTCAGTTTGCGGTAAGTGGTCACAGTTATTTCTCCTTGATCGATTCTTGGTGCTGCATATGTTATCAGGCTTTGAGTTAAGTACTGAATATCTTCTTTCCTTACACAGGAATTACTGCTCTCTGGTCCCTGACGATCATCTCCTGGGAGAGGTGGATAGTTGTGTGCAAACCTTTTGGAAACATCAAATTTGATGAGAAATGGGCCATCAGTGGAATAGTGTTCTCCTGGGTCTGGTCAGCAGTGTGGTGTGCTCCCCCCATCTTTGGATGGAGCAGGTAGGCTAATGTTACTCTTAAAAAACCTGCGTTTTATATTTTTCAACCGGAAACATAAACTTAACATCGTCTTGCATCAGGTACTGGCCTCATGGACTGAAGACTTCCTGCGGACCTGACGTATTCAGTGGAAGCGATGACCCTGGCGTCCAGTCCTACATGATTGTTCTTATGATCACATGTTGCCTCATTCCACTGGCTATCATCATCTTATGCTACCTCGCAGTCTGGTTGGCTATCCGTGCAGTAAGTTATCTTCCTGCCGCTTTATACTGTATATAAAGTAGACCACATTTTGAGACTCAGACTGGGTTGTTTTGTCCATCACAGGTTGCCATGCAGCAGAAAGAGTCAGAGTCAACCCAGAAAGCCGAGAGAGAAGTATCCAGGATGGTTGTGGTCATGATCTTTGCATATTGCTTTTGTTGGGGTCCTTACACCTTTTTTGCCTGCTTTGCTGCGGCTAACCCCGGATATGCCTTCCATCCTCTGGCTGCTGCCTTACCTGCCTATTTCGCCAAGAGCGCCACCATCTACAACCCAATTATCTATGTCTTCATGAACCGACAGGTGGGTCACATTGATCGCATTTTTTTGTCTAAATAATTTGTGTGTTTTACATTTGTAAAATGCCTCTTTTTTTTATTTCTTTGATATCAGTTCCGTCAATGCATCATGAAGCTCTTTGGTAAAGAAGTGGATGATGGCTCTGAAGTATCCACATCAAAGACGGAGGTCTCCTCTGTGGCTCCTGCATAAACCTACATGTTCCATGAGTTGGCTCCATGAGAGCCATTCTGATTTGTACAGTAAATATTTATTTATTTATTAAATTTTTTAGCAAATATAGCTTTCTGGCAAATAAAGAAACAAACAAAAAAATATATAAAGAAAATTGTGTGATAATATCATGGTCTTCTTTTAGATCTACATGAATAAAAAAAATCAAACACATGAAAAGTTATCTTTTGGTGATTCTTTTATCAAATGGTTCAGAGCAAGAACCTTGACCATTGTCAGTGCTGGTGTTACTGTTTGGCAGAGAGACATGACAAAAACTTGAATATTTCCAGAAGCTTTTTTGTAAAGAGGCCTGTAGAGCTGCTCCAGATTGTATATCTTGATAGAAGAGCTCCAGTAGAACCCTACAGGGGTTGACATAGTATCAATCATGTATAGTGGCTTGATTGACTTTTAAATCTATTTGGAGCCATTTATGTTTTCTTTTTTTTTCTGTTGTTTTAAAACAGGTCCCATCTACTTATGTTGATTAGACAAAAGCTGACACTCCAAAAATGTTTTGTGGACTGTAAAACTTCACTTGACTTTCCATCGGAATGGAGGTAGACAATGAGTTAAATTAGTTATTTGGACAACCTGGGGTATCCTTCAGACACTGCTCCAACTGCCGAATGTGTGTATAAACACAAACAAATCTTTGGGAAAAAGTTGACAAATCTCAGCTTTACCAATTTATTGTGGCCAAGTCAACAAACATGCTATCGTTTTGTCAGTGTGGCCTTCATCAGAGCATGGAGGAAAAGGGAAGTCATGTCAATTATAAACAGGAGTTGGCAGAGGACTAGCTTAAAGGGTTACATAGTATTTAGTTTCTTAGGGTCCCATATACAGTAAATCTTCCCTTGACAATAACTGAAAATGCGTGGAATGGTAAAACCCATACAATTTAAAATAATAATAATAATAATAATAAAACCAAGTTTACAGGCTTGTAATATATATTTTATGTTTCCAAATGTTTAAATATGATCAGAGAAAGTGTTTGAAACTGAAATCATTAGTCAGTCCGGAAGGTGTCATAGTGTCAACACAATGCATCACTTTAATAAGCTGAATGTTGTTAAGAAAGACACCATAAAACATTGTCACACTGCATGGTTCGAAGATTAAAAAGAGATTGCATGCAACCTGAATTGAAAATTGCAGTGCTGATGGCTTTGAACTTATTTTGTTTGTATCTTTTCACATTCTTAAAAACAGTGGTGATCCTATTCAGATCAGAAGTAAAAACATTTAAAGTAAGTAAGTAACATTTGGTAATTACTCCAATAAACAAAGTACAGATGAGGCTGATTCGCGGTCATGTGGTCCTAAACCAAAGAACTTGACAAATTCATTTTTGTTTTGATGATGATACTGAAACTTTGGCACCACCAAAGTTATTAGGGCCACAACTGTCTAAACAAAAAACAAAACAAAACTCAAAATCAGATAGTTCTTGAAATATTTCAGTCAGAACTTAACTGGAGGACTAACAGACCAACATAAGGTAGTTCAGATGTTTTGTGTGTCAAGTTTTCTTGACAAGAAAATACCTTCTTGCAAAGTAACTAAAAACTACAGCTTTCAGATGAAGACGAAGGACTAAAAAGCACGATATTTGATAGTATAGTATGATAGTATAAAGTCTTGGGCCTCAGAATAGTATTAAAATAAAGCACTTGTCTAAATCTTCTTGGTAACTTCCCAACACTAATTAAAACATTGCACAACACCTTATTCTGTCAGGGTCAGCTACACAACACCAGCATGGAGCTGATACTAATTCTGTGTCTTGTGTCAGGTCACTGTCAGGTCATTGTTGCGCTGTCTGCCATATTAACAATTACGGACTATTTGTTAATGCATGATTCCTAACAATCTATTTGGTTGCATTTGATTCTCTAACACTTACAACAACAACAATAACAACTTACACATTTTAGCCTACAAAATACATTCAGGATACCTATGGACTTTGTGGGTATGGAGGCTACAAGTAGGTGCACGGGACTCATTGGTGACATAACTGAATTACTCTATAAGTACTTTTTATCTACCTAGTACATATATTTTAAATAAAATCTGTTTTTTTTATATAAAATGTGGTTGAACCACGTCGTCTGATATTTGATGCCAAATTCAAAACGCGCTTTTATTTTGACATTTGGCCGGATGTTATGGCTGACGTCACTCTGCGCCCCTGTCCAGCTTCTCGCCACACACGTGAAGTCAGAAGCAAGACTCCGGTGAAATGTCGAAAGCTAGTACGTATTTTATGGTTATTTGCGAACTGTGTTCACTCATTGAATAACTGTGGCTGGTTTAAAACGGATCCTGTCGTTTCTCACATTTCACAGAACAAAAACGAGCCAAACGTCTCGGCTTCCTCGGAAAGTTTAAGGTAAGTGCTAGCGAGCTAATGTTAACTGTGGCTAGCTGTTAGTGCTGGAGCTAGCAGTCAGCTCCTCGGCTGTCATCTGATATACTGTTTTGGCTCTGACAATTTAAACAGTGGTCCGTTTTCACTGAATAACAGTTACCAAAACGACACATTTAAACATAGTTCGGTCTTCATTTTCAATAAAATATCGAAGTCTGATGTCAGGACAACCCAAACCCCTGAAGGCAACGATGTTGGGAGAAAACAGTTTATTTTCCAGCTACATCTCCAGTTAAGTCATTTTGTAATGACTGCTCAGAGTTATGAGTAGCACCGACTGGTACATCAGCCACTTAAGTTTCACTGTGCATTTCTCCATAAACAAACTAAAAAGCTATACAGAGTTTATACATCAGAAACTGACATTATATGACGTATCTCATGCTAAAGAACATACACACACACACACACATACTCTCCAGAGTGAACTTAATCTTTGTTTAGTTCACATTTAGGCATCTGCTCTAACAGACATGTGGTAGGTTTAGCTTCCCATTTTGCATTGTGATGCCCACGATGATCTAGAAGAAAGGACAGTGCACAAAGTATGAAATGTTTTCCTGTCTACAGAATACAGATGGACGGAAGGGTGATTCTTCGGGGCGGACAAAGAATTCAGAGCAGTCATCTGTGCAGCAGCTCAAAGCCCAAAGAAATCCAGAAGAAATCAGGAAGCAACGGGTGAACATTTGAACGTTTTGCTCATGATTATATTTATGGTTATGTTGCTGATATCTTAACCAGTCTCTCAATTTGCATATTTCCTACTTAGCTTCAGGAACTCCAGGAAAAGCAGAAAATCTCTAGAGAACGAGAGCTGATGAAGAGGAGGAATTTGCAAAGCTTTCAGAATGACATCTTACAGCGACAAAGAGATTTTGAGCAGAAGGTAAATTCGATTGATCGATAGATCCGATTCAGTGGCCTCCATTCAGAACCACTGCACACTGTGCAACTTTCCAGTGTAGTAATTTCTGTTTTTTGTTCTTTGTGTTCACAGGAGATGGAGATGCAGAGTTTGGAGAAGCATGTTAATTTTGAAAATGAGAATTCAAGAAAAGCATATTACAGAGAATTTAAAAAGGTACAAAGATTTCCCCATACATGCCACAAACTGGCTGTTCTGTTGAATATTGAAATGAAAGAGGCATATACAAAAAAAATTAAGCTCTTTTTCTCTTAACCATTTTTACAAGCGGTCAAAAGTCAATTAACAATGGAAGAATAGTTAATAGCCCACTACCATAAATCAGGCATTTGCAATAACCCTGAAATAACCCTGTTCCTTCAGCTATGAGCAAGATGGGGTGGACTTTCAAACATGAACACTATTTTTTTTAAATGTTTTCATAGGTAGTCGAAGCTGCAGACGTGATTTTGGAGGTTTTGGATGCACGTGACCCTCTTGGCTGCAGATGTCCTCAGGTGGAGCAGGCAGTCATTCAAAGTGGAACGAACAAGAAGATAGTTTTAGTGCTCAATAAAATTGGTAAGCTAGCAAAATACATTAAGAAAGTATACCTGCATATTTTTTTGGATAACAAAGTGTTTTGTTCATTTTGTGAAATATTCTATGCATAACACACTTGGATTTGTTTTGATTACAGATTTGGTGTCAAAGGAAATCGTGGAAAAGTGGATAAAATATCTTCGTAACGAGTTTCCTACTGTAGCTTTCAAAGCATCTACCCAGCAACAGACGAAGAACTTGGTATGCAGTTAAATATTTGTCGTTATTATACATTTTCAGAAAGTGCAAATTCAGATCCACAGAATTAGAATCAATTGCATACAGAATCACATCATTTCACACTTCTCCTTATGTCTTGTCCCATGCACAGAAACGCAGTAACGTACCAGTGACACAGGCCACCACAGAGCTTCTCAGCACCAGTGCTTGTGTTGGTGCAGATTGCTTGATGAAGCTACTCGGCAACTACTGCCGTAACCTAGACATAAAGACGGCCATCACTGTAGGTGTTGTAGGTAAGCACCACATCCAGCAACACGCCTTATTCTTGCCGTATTTAAGTCGAAGTTGTCTAAAGCAAAATCTTTTTGCCACTCCTGTTTTGCAGGCTTTCCAAACGTGGGAAAGAGTAGTTTGATCAACAGTTTGAAACGAGCACGAGCATGTAGTGTCGGAGCCACTCCTGGTGTCACCAAGTAAGTAGACAGGAAGTTGTTGATCTGTGAAGTCCTTCTTGTTTCCAGCTAGCCTCGTTGATTGAGTTTGATGGATTTCAGGTGCCTTCAGGAGGTGCATTTGGACAAACACATTAAGCTGTTGGATTGCCCCGGCATTGTCATGGCAACTTCAACAACTGATGCAGCAATGATTCTTCGTAACTGTGTGAAAATCGAACAGCTTGTTGATCCTCTACCACCTGTTGAGGCCATCCTTCGACGGTGCAACAAGGCCCAGGTACATCAGGACATAGTTCTAACCTTTTTGTATTTTGCTTAATTGTTGTACTGCTATCACAGGGAATTATTTTGTATGGACAGATCTTGGAGCACTATGGCGTCCCAGACTTTCACACACCTCAGGACTTCTTGTCTTTGCTTGCTCGACGTCAAGGCAAACTAAGGAAGGGAGGACTGCCTGACACTGACAAAGCAGCTAAGAGTGTGTTAATGGACTGGACAGGGTGGGTTAAAAAAATTATGTTTTGGAAGTTTAACAATTGACAGCCACCCAGAGTGCACTTTGTTAATGTCAGCTGGTTTTGTAATTTAGGGGAAGGATCAGCTACTTCACGCACCCTCCAGAGACGCACACTCTTCCCACACATGTCAGTGCTGAGATCGTTACAGAGATGGGTAAAGCTTTCGACTGGGATGAGCTGGAAAAAGGAAACCAGGAGGTGCTTGCAGGTAAAAATAATGGGCCACTTCACCCAAACCACAAAAAAAATATTTTTTCTCAGTTGGCTCCCATGGTATGTAGAAGCAATGTCTAGTTGAAATTACCTTGGTCTTTGGTAAAATACCAAACAAAAGTGTTCCTCCAATGGTGGATTGTTGTGTTTCAGAGTCATCTTGTCCTGATATCCAAATGGGCTTCTGCATGGAAACTACTGGAATGACTCAAGGTGGACAGGGTGAACCGCTGGAAATGGTAGCGGGGTCATTGGAGGAGCCCGAATTTAAAGACGAAACTGAATCTATGGAGGATGAGCAGGACCCAGAGGTGTGAAACATGGCAGTCCTTTCAGATTAACTTTATTCTTAAAGTGTGTTGTGTGCTTAAGACTTTTAGATGTGGTTCATTTAACTTATCATAGTATCTCCCACTCTAAATAGTTTGGACCAATGACAGTGGAGATAAAATCCCAGAAGTCAAAGACTGACCTACCTGCAAATGATGCTGCCCCCAAGCCTCCAAGTTTACACGATATCTTGAATGTAGATCCTCTACAACAAGGACAGGCTCTTGTGGCTGCCAGCAAGAAGAGGAAAAAGCAGCAGAAAAGAGCTGGTTTGTATAAATATTGGTCCTAGTCCAATACTGTATTATTTTGTCTGTTGTGTGTTCAGGCTATTTCTTAAAATTCAATCTAAGAAAAAGTAAACAAAGAACAATCTCCTAAAAGACTTGAAGGTGGCTTCATCGGTTGATGGTTGGGACATGAAACCCCTGTGTTAATGTTCAGAGTTGGCCTGAGATGTGGCCTTGTGCAACAAAAACACATTTTCTGTTTCTAAAATGTTTTACAGGTCTGTAGTGTTTATTTTGCCTACAACACTTAGCTTAGCAGCTGCATGTCATCACAGACGGGCTTCAGTTATGAGTATTGTATTGTTTCTATACTTTGCGCAGATTATATGTAATCACGGCAATGATTTTTTCTTTTCTTGTTTTTCCCTCTGCAGATAAAATCGCCACCAAACTCTCAGACACCTTGACAGCTGCAATGGACTTCTCATTTTCAGATAGCTGAAAATAGATTGAAATAAAAGATTAAAAGAATAAAATATGTGTGTTATTTGTGATCATTTCTCCATATTAAAAACTGATTCAGTCTTTCGTAGGGTTCTTACTTGGTAGATTGTATTCCTGTAGGACCTCCACAAAGACTGGAAAAGTTTTGCCAAGTACAAATTTATTGTTATTTGCCCAATTTGCACTTGCAGGTGCTATATTTAAGTTACACTCGAACTCGAGAACAGATCTTTTTTTTTCTCCAATAATACCGGTTTGAATTTGAATACCACGGTTTCATGTTACTATACTTCAGGTAAACTTGCTCTGTGAAAGCCGTTTTGAAAATGTAGGCGCCTCAAAACAGTCAACAAGTTCCGGGTAACTTCCGTCAGATGATCTCAGCCTATCGGCCCGACGTAAACAACAGTGTTAAGTGCTGTGTCTAGCTACTGCTCGAAGACCTTGTATAACCGACCTTAAAATGGCAAAGAAAACGGAGGACTTCGGAGACTTATGGCAGTGATAACGTCAAACAAACCTATTGCAACAGTATGTGTTTATCTCTCCTCAAAAATATACTATTTAGCTTGGTAGCATTAGCTTCAGGCAACTATCGGATGCTAGCTAGCATGTTAGCTAAGCTGCCACTTCCTATTTTTACTTTGCCTTGTGTCGTGATACACCGCTTCTTTCAACAAATATATCCAACTGTCTCACAGTTGCAGCTAATATGTGTCTTTTAAAGCCACTGTAAATCGTCCACGGTGTAAATATTAGCTTTGGTTGTGTTTCTACGCTTAGCTTGTTACTGTGGGCCCGTTAGCCGCTCTGAGCTGTCAAGTGAACTGCTAACTCATGACGCTTCATTAGAGCTCGCCAAAAATAGAGATTACGAAGACAGCTCAAAGAAAGCGAGCTAACCAGTGAATGTACGTGTTACAACGACTGGTAAACACAACCAGAAAGAATGACGTGAAGTAACCCAGCCTTTTAACGTGACGGTAAGCTGTCAGTGTGGTTCTCATTAGAGACAACGACCATGTTAACTACCATAACGGCGCTGGCAACTTAATCTCGTGTAGTAATATGACTCATAGGACGAAGCAATACTGACAGCCTGCTATGTACTCGTATTTTGAGTTGTTTTGGAAACGCAGCGAGTAAACGTAGTGTAATGTTTTTAGTGTTATATTAGAGAGTGAATATAACAAGAGGTCGCGTTGTGCAAAGTGATAAATCTGGGTGTGTAGGTGCACAGACATGCACAGTTATGTAATAACCACTTTACACTGTTGAGAATGTAGGATTGAAGGGGCTGAATGTGGAGGCAGGTGCGAGGTTGCAATGAGTGCACACTACATATCTAGACAGGTGTAGTAAAGGATTTTACAAGATGGTAGGAGATGAGTTGTTATACAAGTATGGTTAAACTGAAGAGGAATTGAATTGAATAAAAGTATGATCAGTGGATGAAAAAGAATTAAAGATAAATGAGAGCAACTGTGTGGGAGATCTAAATGATCATTATTTAGGACCTCTAGAAGTAATTCTGTCATTTTCAGTAATGTTTTTGAAATATGTTTTCATAAGTCTGTGTAAGTTAGAGCATCAGTTTAACTTGCCTACTTAGAATTTGCTGATACACATCCAGAAACAAGAGAACTATTAAGACATGTGGGCATATTTAGGCCTATTTGGTGGGTCAGTGAATGCGGTGGCGCTCAAAACCATTTTAAAATGTTGATGTTGAGCAACTGTAGTCAGAAGTCTCAAATTCAGATAGGAAGGGAAAATTAAATTTTTTTTTAGAAAAGCATTGCAGACAATAATTCTGAAAGTGAAAGTCAGTATTTCTGAGCCAGTGGTTTCCTGACTAGATTTGAAGAATCTCAATTTACGCAGATAATGATGATAAAAATTATAATTAGCCGCGTATTAAGCCCGAAAAGCCTAATGTCTTGGTGTATATTGTTAATCAATGACATTTTTTTTTATTGGATCTTATTTACTTAAATACATTTTAAACAAATGCAGCATTTCTGTTGGAACTCTGTTGTAGAGCAGGGTGATGGAAATAAAATCTGGATTGGCTTATTTAGGTTTTGAGTTGTTTCATAACAAAAAATTACGTACTACAATTTCATAATATGAAGAGGCCTAAATGACCACAGTATCCATTAAATCATGAATGTTATCAACCGAAGGTAGTTCAACTAATACATGGCAGGAGAAGTGAGAACTGATGTTGGCCCTGATACGATTAGTTTTATTGACAAAGACAGTGTGATTTTGTTCACAATCAGCACCTAATGAAACATCAGCAGGAGAGGGAGACGGCCTTACAACTGATTTATGATGTTGGGCAAAATTCCTAAATTGGTGAAGCTGGCAGAAAATTAAAAATAAAAGTCTCTAGGCTGTGTACTTACACGCTTATATTATGTTATACATTTTTATACATAATAATGAACCTGCTATTTCTGGACATCCACTTGCGTTTGGTGCTTTTGCATGTTAATATTCAAAAACAATTTGAAATGTGGACTCGTCAGACCAAAGCACACTTTCCCACTTTGTGTCGGTCCATCTCTGATGAGCACAGGCACTTAGAAGTCAGCTGCATTTCTGGCTGTAGTTGATATATGGCTTTCACTTTCACATTTGTAGATGCAAATGCAGCGATTTATCTTAAGTGTTCCGGAGTGCATGTAGTAATGTCCTTTATACAGTCTTGTTGGTTTTTAATTCAGTACCACTTGAAAGATCAAAGGTTGCTGGCATTCACTTTAGGTTTTCAGTCTGGTTCCATACATGCAAAGAATTCTTTGGATTCAGTGAATCTTGGTCGTATTATCACTTGTAGATTGTAGATTGAACATATATATGTGTGTATATATATATATATACTTTGAAATAATACTCTGTAATGCTCCTTTGTATTGTGTTTGTTTTTCAGCTCCATCCCTAGATCTGGAAAACTCTCTTCAGCCATGTCTGGACGTGTGTTGATGCGACAGCAGCTGATGCGAGAGCAAGCCCAGGAGCAGGAGAGACGTGAGGCCCAGCAGCAGGCCTCTGTCTCTCAGCTCCGGGCCACTGACTCCACACCAGCCATTTCTGTCACTCTGCCCCCAAATGCTGCCCGTCCCCCTCCAGCACAGGTGCCTGTGGAGGTGCTGAAAGTAAGAGCATTGTGTTCATTATGTTCATATGTTATCACTTTTGTTCTTAATTAAGTGAAGTGTGAATTTGTCAGCACATCAGCCCTTAACATCTTTAAATAATCAGGTGCAGACCCACTTGGAAAACCCCACCAAGTACCACATCCAGCAGGCACAGAGGCAGCAGGTGAAGCAGTACCTCTCCACCACTCTGGGAAACATGGCGGTTACTCAGACCCTTGGTGTGTCCCCTGTGCCACAGTCCAGTTCGGCCCCTGAAGCCGCTCCTACCGCCAGCAGCGCCCCTAACAGTCCCATGGCTCTGCTTAATATCGGATCCAACAAGGAGGAAGTATGGGAAATTCCTTCTTTCATACAACTGGTTCAACTTCTCGTGTCTGGGTTTGGTGTGCTAGTACAGCAGATTACACAACTTTGTCAGTAGTTGCCTTTCTGCAAATTTAAGGAGCATTTTTGGAGAAGTTGAATGTCTAACCCTTTGCTCACTTCTAGCTTAATAACTTTTTGTTTGCTCTGCAATGATGAGCCCGAAGGTCCCACTGTGATGATGCATGCCTTTTGTAATCGTACCCCTGTTGGCCTGTTGTCACAATAAGATGTTAAATACTGCACCTACAGTTTAACCATGCCAGCACTTCTTCTGAACACCCCTCTCTCTTTGAAATCAGGCCTCTTTCCAATTGTTACATTGCTTAAAAGTATACCTGAGACCCTTCAAGATTACAAAGCACACTATAGACACACGTGTTGATTGCTTTCACACGTTTATCCCTGAGGGACTTGATTTAGGACTACTAGTGTTTTTTCTCTCATCTGCTTGATCTAGATTGACGATGTGATCGACGACATCATTAGTCTTGAATCCAGTTTTAATGACGACATCATCACGTTGATTGACTCAGGTCTTCAGTTGCCGAGCACGGTATGAAGGACAATGTATTTATTTAACCATGAATGCTTCCTGTTTAGAGTTTCCTCTAGAGTTCACAGGTTCTTGTTTTAAATGTACAGTGACAAGATAACAGTAGATTTCAGGCTAGTCTGAACTTATTACACCCAAAGTCTTTTTCCTGTGAATGGACGGTCTCTTTTCTGTGTGGAATTCTGAAGTTGTAGGAGTAAATATACACTTTTGGCACTCAGTTACTATTCGTCACAAAAGTGCTGCCTGGGCGGGGCAAAGCTATCAGAGGAAGACCGGGAGAAGAGAGACAACTTGGATTGTGCTCATATAAAAAGCACGTAGTAGCTGCCAGGTTAACAACACATTTGTCAGATAGGGAGTGCTTGACAAAAAAATGAGGATTATGGTGATGCTGTTGGAGGAAAAGAAAAAGAAGCAGGTCGAGGTAAATTACTTTTGTGATCGGAAAAAAAAAAAAGCCTTCTTGTTTACCTTTTTAATATGCAACAATGTAATGTTAATGGATGGATTTTGTCCTCTATCCTTAAACAGCACATGCTGTTTTAAAATGATAGTTTTAAAATGTAATTGTAATACCTTTGCAACATGTAGTAGGATTTTTTTTGATGACACAGAACCCAGCTTGAACTCGAATGACTGGTTGCTCTTAACATTTAAGCAGGAATCAGGAAGACATACTTTTTACATATTTTCTTCTGGGTTTATGACAGTCAGTGAGCATTTATGAAATTACATTTTAACATGCTTTACTTCTGTAGCTCCCAGGAAATCTGTTGGATGTGTACCATAGCCCTGGAATGGCAGCATCTACTTTGACTGTTAGCAACTCCTGTCCTGCTGATCTTCCAAAAATAAAAAGGGAAATTACTGGTACGGTAACTTTTATAATGTGCTTTGACTTTTTTAGTGTTCAGGATAGCTTTTATGTAAAATGAATACGTTTTAATTGTTTGAAACTCTATGATTTTTTCTTTCAGATTCAGATGCCAAAGCACTTATGAAAGAACGGCAGAAGAAAGACAACCATAACCTCAGTGAGTCAAGCTTTATGTCAACCAGTTTGACCAATTGTGACTTACAGTGAAGTGCAGATTCAACACCACATCCTTGCTCCATAGATATGCTTTTTTGCAACTCATCTTGTCGATGTATATCATGTAATGCCTTCTTAGTGATAACTGACTGGTGAAGGTCAACTGAAGTGTTTTGCTTTTGCTTTCTGCCTGATCATTCTTGCTTGTCTACAGTTGAGAGGAGGCGGAGATTCAACATTAATGACCGCATAAAGGAGCTTGGTACTCTGATACCCAAATCAAATGACCCGTAAGTTTTAACAAAACTTGTTTTCCTTTTTCTCACATTCACTCATTAAAAATTAAATTACAGTGTTTCAGTTTTAGAGTGGAGTCCCTGTAACTGTAAAATTTTAATTTTGTTTTTGTGTCTATCCTTTTCCTTTCTTTGTTGCCCCTACAATTTACGATTACTGATATCACAATGATAACAGTGAGATGCGTTGGAATAAGGGCACCATCCTGAAGGCTTCCGTAGACTACATCAGGAAGTTACAGAAGGAGCAGCACAGAGCCAAGGATATCGAGATGCGGCAGAAAAAGCTGGAGCAGGCAAACCACTCTCTAATGCTGCGAATTCAGGTCAGTGTAAAGCAAATGTGTGGTAGGGAATATAGTTGGGAGTCAGGGTCAGGATGTAGGTGCCTCTCTGCAGGCTCTACATGGTTGTATGACATTCGTGTAATCCCATATATGGACAGTTGGTCAAATAATGCACCTTAAATCAGGGTGTGCCAATAAAGGAGGAAGAAAAGAAGAGCACCAGCTGATAAAAGGTTTCTTCATTCCTAAAAAAGTAGAATAACAAAGACCAAGACAGTTTTTAAGGTAATGTTTATTGTAGTGAAATTACCTGTCACTGCACAATGCATTGGGTGTTGTAAAATAATAACTTTATCAACCATTCCCAGATATGGCATCTAAATGTAAATGTGCTGCTCTTCTTTTCAGGAGCTGGAGATGCAGGCACGACTCCACGGCCTCTCCTCCCAAAGCGGAATCGCCTCTGGTATGACCTCCGATCCCTCACTTCTCCAGCAGCACCAGCACCAACAGAGCAGCCAGTCTATGCCTCACAGCACAGGAGGAGCCACCTCCCAAAACCTCCTCAGTCTGGGTGTGGCAGCCATGGGAGAATCTCTGCCAGCCTCCTTCCTGTCGCCGCCCTCCTCGGACTCCCCTGCCGGTATCACCATCAGCAGCCCCCTGGACCTGGGCAGCCTGAGCTTCGCCGAGCTGGACGACAGCTCCGCCTCGGCGCTCTACCCCGACGTGGGCTTGGGAGACATTCTTATGGACGACGGGTGCACCCTGTCTCCAGAGAGGCTGGCTGAGCCGCTGTTTTCTCCTTTGTCACCAGGTGCCTCTAAAACCAGCAGTCGCAGGAGCAGCCTTGAAATGGACGAGGACTTGTGATGAGCTCTGTGTGACGGTCAGAGACTGTCTGTAGGGAAAAGAATGTCAGGAGGTGCAGTCTATCCTTACATAACAAGAGGCTCATTTATAGGCCTGTAGAATTTAATTTAGCAGAAATAGCTAACGTTAAGATCAAAACTAACAAATGTTGTATCTTGGATTTAATTGCCATACAGACCTAATTATTGTTGTTCCTGTTTGGAACTGGTCAGATGATTATGTCTGGGTTTATAAATGCAATCTTATTAAAATGGAATATTGTATAATAGAGGCATGGACTTTAAGAAATTATAAGAAATGCTACATTCTGAAATAGTTTTTAAGATTTTTCTTCAGAGATTTAAGAGGGATATAAAGTTTGCTTGAATTTATTATGTGCTCATTTTTAGGGACGAAAGCTGTGAGGTTTGTATTTCACAACAACAACAACAACAACATTGGCATAACAAACTGAGTAAGAGATGCCAACACGCAGAATATTGTGATTTTCTTTCTTCTCTGTTTTTTCATCTGACTGGAATCAGGGTTTGTTAATAGCAGTCGCATGCTCATCCATGTTGGGTTGTTTCACCAGCAGCTACAGAAGGGATTTTTGTAAAGTGAATTGGCACATTGTTAAATATTTACTGCATATTGTAAATAAGAATATTTTATTTTGAGCAATTTTATTGCACCTTATTTTGTGGCAGTCTATGCATTTTATGAGAGCTTTTTGTCTGTTTTTTTATTATTATTACACACAGTGGACGGCTAAAGCCCAGGTTGCATGTCTTTGTAATAAACCTTAAAAGCAGTGGAGAATCACTCACTGCTGCAGCTAGTTAGCCAAAGCAGGACTTCTTCCAGAGTAGCTACGACTTACATACAAATCAGCATTTTATTTTTTAAATATATTCACTCAGTCAATGGAATGCAAGAGAATATATGAGAAATGCAGAACAATGTTATCCTTTTACAATAGTACTGTAGTTCATTACATATTTTTTTTGATACCTAAATGATAGTTTTAAAGTAATTTCTCCAGACTAATATCTGTGTTGTCAGTGATTGTGTCTGTTCATGAACCTTGGTGGTCACTGTGTGATTTTACCGGTTAGCATGATCTACCAGGATTATGTTTTTTTTATTTTATTTTATTTTTTCTTGACGATCGAGAGAGATATATCTAATAATGCATTATTGCTAATTGTAGTATGAATACAGAGGGCTTCGACCTCCTTTTTCAAACCAACCACTAGCCTCACCTCTAACAATAAGGTATAACTGTTTGTTGTGTGAAACCTGCAATGGAATTATTATTCTGTAAAATAGCCACAAACTTTAGAAAGGCATTTAATTTGTCAGATGCAACCTTATGTACAGTTAATGAATGTGTTTGGAAAAAGTACCTGCATAAGTGTAGTTGTCTTGTTTTTTTTTAACACTGACGCACTGTATTTTTTATTGCCTCAACACAACCTCCAAGTTATTGATATGCTTACATTTTAAACTATTCTTCCAGTTGTGAAAACACGTTTCAGCAGACAAAAACATCAGTGCTTTTTGGTGGTTACAATGGTTTTAATGCGTTCTCTCCAGTTCATTCAGATCTTACCTACTTTGTCTTTGAGCTACAAACAGCTCGACTCCGTTGCTCAGTGCTCCTGGTCAGCTTTTTCAGCTCATACACGATATTAACCATGTCTTACCCTGACAGATATTTGAGTGCTAACATCGACTGTTAACCCGAAACCGGTAGCATTTATGTCTTGTCCCTACAAGTTGGCTTTGGAAAGATTTTAACAAATAAATGATTCCCATTGGTTCGTGTCTGGGTGTTGTTTTTTAGTGGTAAAGCATTTGTGAGATTTCCATTGCGAAGTCCAGGCACTCTGTGGCCTGGAGGCAGATGTCGCAGACGGGACATTCGCACTGGAAGCAACGGATGTCCAGACACGTGCAGACGTCACAGTGGTGGGTGATGTCCAGGAGAGGCTGCAGGGTGGTGGGCTCGCAGCAGCACAGGGACGAGCAGAGCGACGAGCAGAGCGACCAAATGCACTCATTGCACCCTCTCATGGTGGCCAGTAAACAGTCCAGTGGTTGGCAGAAGAGACAGGCCAATAGGATTGCAGCACACAGGTCTCAGGAAAGGTGAAAGAAGAAAACTTCAATCTAAGGAAAAAGTCATTTAGGAAGGAGGGGACCAAGGAACACAATAGTTTTGTATCCTTACCGTCATCATCTGGCCCAGTGTCGACGGTAGGGGTTTTGAGGGTCCCTTGACTCCTGCTGATTTCATAAACTGGGCAGGCCTCCTTGGAGGATGGCAGCAGGGCACACAGAGGCTTAGGCTGATCTTTCTCCACAGAGCAGGGAGTGCAGATGGATACTGCTCTGGTCATGCCATGTTTTGCGTCATCATACAAGTTGATTCCAACAGAGACTCCTGCAATGGACATGGAAATTAACAAAACAAAAAATCTGAGTAAAAACTTCTTCAAGAGGAAATATCTATTCATATATATTCATACGATTAGTTACCTGTTGTTTTATTTTGGAATACGTTCACAGAGATGTCAGCTGAAGATAATTCGGTGTCCTCGGTGGAGATCTGCTCTGAGTGAGTCGTAGCTTCAGCCAAAGATTCTATAAGACAAGAGAAGAAAGTTTGTCTTTCTAAATAACTGCAATTCATGACGTAATTCTCTGTAAACATACCGGTTTGATCTGCCATGGATTCGTCAGGTATAATAGGTGACTTTGAAGCAGTGGTTAGTGAGTTGTGGTTTGGCTTGTTGCCATTTCCAGCATCCATCTTTTCATTCACATCTGTAGAATTCACTTTGGTATCCATTGTGACATCCATTCAAATGTCACATGCTTCTGTTTCTTGAATTAACTGAAAGACAACCAACAAGAGTAATGAGGCAGGCCAAACTAAAATAGCGAACCAGGACCTGTTAATCTAACAAAATGAAATATGATATGAATTTCAATTCACTTCACGATCATTTGTACGGCTTTCATCTTACATCAACTTTCTGAAATAAACTGAAATAATTTCTTCCTAATATTGGAATGTCAAATTAAATGCCCTCATCATTCTCTGTACCGCAGACCGACAGTCAGAACTGTAGCTGAGGTTTCGAAGCTGTTAGTGATGAGTGGACATCTTGGAAATTGCAGAGAAGTTAATCTATTATTAATCGCCATTTGGAAAGGATTTATAATGTAGATGAAAGGCGGCATGCACATATCCTGACAGTTATATGACAATGGAATATCTTGATTTTACTATTCATTAATAATTCATGTTCTCAAGTAATATTTACCTTGTGTTTTTTTCCTCGCAGATAAAACAAAGGCAAACATTTACTTCAGCTATCTGAAATATTATCTACCAATCTTAAATTGCTGTTATAGTTTGACAAATTATTTCTAGCTGCGCACTCACAAGGGATGTAAGCAGGGTATAATATATCATCGTGTCAGACTGAACGAGCCTAATCAGAATTATTTACATTCAATAAGCTTCTGTTCAGTTAATCTAATGAATGGGCCCAATAGCCACACGGTCATTACATCTCCAAAACACTTTATGATACTCACTACAGTGATGTTCAGAAATTCAGAGAGAGTTTTGTAAAAAAGCAACTTGTACTCACTGATGGATGTCAGCAATGAAGGTGTAACTGCACCATACAGGCTCCTTCACGCTCTCTCTCTCTCTCTCTCTCTCTCTCTGTGTGTGTGTGTGTGTGTGTGTGTAAAAACAAGAACAAGAGTGGTTGTGTTAATGTTGTTTATTCAGTTATTTGTCATCCATGTAGTAGGTAGTTACTAGTGAGTAATAGAAGTATCTAATGTAAGGACGTATTAACATGGTTATAAATAAAGCAATATTAATAACTTCACATATTGCAGCTCTGCATGAGCCTGAGTAATAGACACACTAATGTTTTGTTTATGAATGGAGCATTTTTTTCTTTTTTTTAGGAAACGCAATTTGTAGCAGACCCAACAGGGGGCGACGTTGTATTATTGGATGTCAATTTGTCAGTAGAGAAGAAGAATACTGACCAATGACCGAGATTTCTGTTACGAGTAGTACCGAGATCAGCCGATTACAAACGATGTGACGTCAGCCTAAACCGGGTGTAAACCTGAATGCTAACTAATGTTAGCTGCCGAGCTAACAGGTTCAGTATTAGGCGTACATTTTCCACTGTATTTGTAAAACTACCAAAGACTGTGCAGATCTTACAAAATGGTAAGTATTGAAAATAAAGACTTTTACGTCTGCGAAATTCTGTTTTAGCGACTAACTATAGGTAACAAGGCGGTCACTTGAAGTTAGCGATACGTCCGTCACTACGATGTTGTGATCCAACTCAAGTTAGCTCGGGTGATATCGTTTGACTACATGTCATGTCTGTGCAGAATGTCACATTGTTTGATTTAAATTTGTTTCGAAAAGTTTGTACTTAGCTACGTGGTACAGCGAAGTAACGTTAAGCCCACTGGCTAACGATAACTGAACATTTAACTGATGCTAATCGATTACTGTGCGCGCTATCTTTAGCATACTGTAACGTTGAGCTAGTTTTGTGTGTAAACAAAGCAACTGTTAATGGTATCCGGACCAGTGGTGCTGGTTAGCTGACCAGCACCTTATATTTCTCTTTTACTTCTCTTTTCTGTTCTACTTCTAACATTACACGCAATGATGATAGAGCCAGGTGAAATAAACTGGCGCTGAAACTGTGCGTCATGTAATATGAGGTGTATATTTTGCTGTACATTTGATATTTTATATATGTATAATGTTAG
>OMLP01015381.1:0-18756 GCA_900302685.1 Spondyliosoma cantharus | reverse complement strand
CTCAGGCATGTTGGTGATTTCATGTTGGCCTATTTTACTCCAAGCTGCATTCGACCGGTCATTAGCATGGCTGTGTGTGTGTGTGTGTGTGTGTGTGTGTGTGTGTGTGTGTGTGTGTGTGTGTGCGTGTGCGTGTGTTGAGGCCCGTCCGTCTCTCTGACCAGCTGGCTGAAGTGCTGATGTGAAGAGCTTCTATGGTTACAGGTCACTCTCTCACTCTCTGTTCAGAGGATGAGCTCATATTATTCTCACAGCGGTCGCCGTGGCTACCGGATGAGCTCATAGCTCGCCTCTAATTGGCTAATCCAGTCGGCTGGCGGGAGACACAGAGACACAGAAAGAGTGTGCGACTATGACAAAAGAGAAAAAAAGAGAGTAAGACGGTGCAAAAAAGAGCGAGAAAAGCAGCAAACTGGAGAGATTAGAAGAAAGTTGAGACTCCAGAACACAAAGTCTGTGGATGTGAGACAGGAAACCAACAACAGAACTTCTGTTCCCACTCTCCTTCTCTCCTCCTCACTCCCTCAATACATCCATCCATCCATCCCTCTCTTTTTCTAGGACAAACAACAAGAGACCCAGCCAGCAGCCAAAGTCCAGCTAAGCTGTGTTTAACCTGCTCTCAGGGCTGAATTTGGCTTTACAGCATCAGAAAAAAACTCAACATCTTAACAAGTGCTGACCTCCATAGAGACTCGTTAGAGCCGGTGGAGTTCAGACGAGGATACAGAACACTGAGGGAACTTTCTGAAACTTTTGAGGACAAAACACAGACTGGAGATCAGTTATCTGACAGGATTAAACCATCCTCTGCAGTATCTTGTACATGAACATGAGACTGAGTCTTATCTTTGTTGTGGTCATATTTGTGACGTAACCGTTACATGGAACTCTACATCTGAGTTACCTAAACACTTAACAAAGAATCCAGTAAGGATTAGTTTATGTTTAGGCACTGACAGCTCTGTTCTGTATGTGTACATACTCACTAAAAACAGGATTTGTGTACAAGTTTTATTCAGGATTAAGGTCCCTGACACACCAGGCGGTCTGTGAGCGCACGTGGCTCGAGTTTTTAAGGTGTTTCCTGCACCGACGGCACTAGTCAGCATTCAACGGCGGCTTTTGAGTGAGTAGAATCCGTGACAGAGTTAATTTCACAATGATTGATTATTAATGCACGAGAAAAGAAAAGGGAAAAGAAAGGGACTGCATCGGAAATGGATTGTATATCCCGAGTCTGCCAGTTTCCTTTTTTGAATAATGAATACTGGAGAGTTACTTCCTCTCACAGGCCCGGAGCCTTTTGGGCAGAAACACAGGCCATGTGAGGCGACGCAACAGCTGGCAGCAGTAGGAAGTGAAAGTGGATTCAATTATAACACTGGAAAAAGAAAACAATTAGGGCTACAACTGATGACGGTTGTTTTCATAACAGATCAATTATTTCCTCTATTAATTATTATGTCCAAACAGCAGTAAATCCTCATATTTAATAAGCTGTAACTGGAGAATGCAGCTTAATTAAGGGTAACGCGGCGGGCGGGGAGGAGCCTGACTCCAGGTGTCTGAGCAGGTGACGCTGACGGGGTCTGAAGACTGCTGGCTTTGTTTAGACGGTGACATTGAGAGTGTTCCCGTTCTGTCTGACTGTCAGGTTATCTCATCTTAACGAGTGACTCTGTGTCCTCTAAGTGTCAGCGGAGGAGATGTCAGAGTTATAGCTAACACGAGAGGAACGCTGCTGTTTGTCAGTTTTTTGTCATACAAGTGTCTGAAGCTCCTGCAGGTTCAGGTGTTTATCATGTCAGAGGCTGTGGGTTTGAATACGGATCTGATCCTCTGCAGCCGTGTGGCCTTTTCATCTGCTGCGGCTCGACTGCATCACATGTGTAAAAAATGAACATAATAAACAGTTGAGAAGCTGTTTTCTGACCGACAGTCGAGGAGAAAATGGGTTTAACAACGACACACACTTCCACCCATTCTCATTCCTCAGCCACCCATACACACACACATCCTCACATTCAGCTCGACTCCCTGACAATAACCCTCTGTCTGCCGTCATGGCTCTTGTATGAATTCTGAATCCGCCCGCTCTCGACAAGGAGGACGCGAGAAACTTCAGGAAATGTTTCCCCAGACAAACTCCTGGTGTCATTCCAGCTGCACCATCGTTCATCCTGATTGGCCACAAACACCGGCTGCTCTCACAACCCCCGGGACCGACCCGGGGTACATCTGCTGAACTGACGCAATGCGCCATGGGTAATTAATTACCAGATTTGCTATGCATTCCAAAACAGAGACGTTACATAAACTACTGTGGGAACTTTGCGAGAGGAACTTTTCATGAAGGTTACAATGACATCATCACTGTGTTACAAAAGCGGAGGAGCAGAAAACAGAGTAATGGACCAAACAAAAGAACCCACTGGGTCAACAAACACTTGGACAGGTATCTGATATGGTTTTCTTTTGGGAACCACAGACCTTGGAAACCATTGGATGATCCATCATGATTTGTCTGGTTCAGCTGAGCAGATGACAATCATTGATCAGTCAGAACTTAAGAGTGCATCACGCAGCCTGTTCTCACTCACAACACATCGAACACAGCACCTGGTCAGAGGCCTTATAACTCTAAGTTTGACGTCCATCCTCGTTAGGGTGGTTGGACGAGTCATACGCATGACTTTCCCCGAGGAGAGTAGGGTTCGACTCCCGTGCGTGATCAGTGTGTCGAGTGCCTCATCAGAAGGGTAATGAAATGCAGGACATGATGAAGTGGTGGTGATAATTAACCCCATCCTTAACTTCTGGTAATTGAAATGCAAATAAAAAACATTTGAATGTGTACCGAACTGAACTGAACTGATCTCGGTGGAAACACGGCTCCAGTGTCAGGTTCGACTTGTTCATAACTTCTGTAACTTGAGTAAATTACCTGACTGAACGTATCTAAGGAACAAGGGTTATTTTAACCAGAAGCAGGCTTATCTCATAATACCAATTACTCTAAGTGCTCAAAACAAACCAGACTGCAACTACTTCACAAAGTGGGAAAATGTGATGACTGAAATTGTTGTCAGCACTTTTTTTTGTCGAGTTCTAACCGGACGTTGCATCTGATTTGTTACTATGTGTGTCAAACTGACGCTACAGGGGCTGGTAGAGCGATAATGTTTGAACTCAAGACTTTTGAGTTTTACAAGTAAGGAAATGTAGAGAGAAAGATGATAATCACATCATTCTGTTGCTGCTTTGTCTAAGATAACTCAACATTCAGGAACTTTAACTGTAGCTTTCAATTCTATCATCAAAAGGCTCTTCAACAGATGTCTGATCTTCATGATATCTGTACTGAATCTCTGAACGAGACTGGCAGAATCACGGGAAATGTTCAGACGACAGGATGAGATGCAGTTTGTTCAGAGTGAACCTCCAAGTCAACAAGCACCCGCAGAGTTTCAGTTTATAGACGAGGGAAGCGAACAAAGAGCTGAGCTGTCTGCTCCTCTTTACTCTTTGTCTTTCAGCAGTGAAGTTATTGTGGATAATTACAATAAGTCATACAATGCTGTACATCTCTCTCACACCCAGCCTCTCCCTTCCCTCCCTTCCCTCCCTCTGCCTCCCTCTTACACTCTGACACCAGGATGGCAGCAGGCGCGCCACCCTCTGGGCTTCAGCCTTTATCAGGCTGAGAGATGTCTGCCTGCAGGGCGACAGATGAAAGGAAGATGAAGGGGAAAATGAGGAGGAGGGTGGAAAGAAGAAAGCGGGGCGGTTGTGGAACCATGCCGGGAAGGTTCTGCGGGTTCAACAGAGAAAAGAAGATTCAAGAATGTCAATATGCCATAAAATACATGGTAATTAAAATGTAGTGTGAAGGTTTTTGAACTTGGGTTCAGAGCTCCTGCTGAGCAAATCCAGTCGCTTTGTGCGACTCAAACTCAGGCTGCAAGTGATGAATGTTTGTCATTAATTATTGTCATTAGTTTAAAGATTACAATGTCCTTCCTATCTTCTCTTCTCAGAGCCCAGCGTGACATCTGCAAGCTGTAAGACTTAACTGATTAATCGACAGAAAGAAAATTATTGATTTAATGTTTCAAGCAAAAATGTGAAACACTGTCTGGTTCCAGTTTCTTAACAGTGAAGACTTCCTGCTTCTCTTTGTTATTTCTGACAGTTAAAGACGAGTCTTTCTGTGTTGGACTGTTGGTTTGGACAAAAGAAGCAATTTGATGATGACAGTTTGAGCTCTGGAGAAATCTGCATAATCATCAGAATAATCGCAGAATGAAAGTAATTGTTAGTCAGAGCTCGATGTGAACAAAAACCAAATAAATTACATTTGTATATTCAAATTCACACATTTTAAAAACTGGAGGCATCAATTATTCGACATTTTTGTTGTAAATAAGAATTTATCCAACATCAATCATTTTCTGAAGAATTAAGTTTTAATATCTCACATCAGATGTCCTTTCAGTGAATGTTCTGGTACTTTCTATCACATTATTGATCTTCTTCAGCCGCTAGGATTTTCTTAGTGGTGAAGTTGTTCAAATTTAAATTTTTCTGACATTTCTAGGACTTCTTGTCTCGCGTTTGTTTTAAAAGTTGAGCTTCAGAGTTCGTTTTCAACCTTTATAAAGATCACGTAACTAAAAGCTTCAGAACAGATCCAAGTTGACCTCAAGGTGAGACGGTTTCATCAAATACCAACAGAAATGTGAGCACCGACATCGGAGGAGTGCTAATTATGACACAAATCAACTGTGAAATATAAAATCGTTGTTTTCTGATCGATGCAGCAGAATCAGGTTTTTTTTTTCTGTCTGGCTAAAGTTCTCTCAGCCAAAGATCATTCGTGAGGATGGCGGATGCAAATCTAATCAACATTTCAGTAAATATAAGGACCTGATGGAATAATAAGAGACTTGGATCAGGGACAAAAAGCCTCTCTCACTACATTTACAACCAAAACATACTTTTTTTCTACTGGCGATCTATTTGTCTCCGATCTTTATGATGTTCAATCGAGACAAATCAGTACAGATATTCAGCCTAACTCAACTTTATGAGACAGGGTTATTTAAATATGGAGAAACGTAGCTCCATCACTGATAATCAATCACTGCTACAGAGGCTTCCTTACAGCTCAGAGCACTAAATACTCTCCGCCACTCTCTCCTTCCTCTGCATGTCTGGTTTATTGATAGACTAACAGGAAGCCGGCAGAAATTACGTCCATTTTTCTCGGAGCAGTCCATTAATAGGTCTCTGCGTTGTCAGATAGTGCTGAGCAGCCACAGCGGGCTGATTTTCTGAGCTCTTGATAAGCAGCAGCTGCAGTGATTTCAGCAGAACAGTCGGACCGGGTCACAAGTTACTGCACCACTTAACAGGAACGGAATATCGATTTAGGCCGAGGAGCAGAAAAATATGACTGAAAGAACGAAGACGTAACTGTAGATTTAGTCAAACTTTACGTGAACTCATACGACTCCAAATGCATTTTTATCAACGATTATTCATCCGTTTCAGACTTTCTCACCAGACTTTTGACTATATGATTTGGTAAAGCTCCTCCATCACTGCACCAAGCTGATGTGAGGAGGCTCGTTAGCGTAGCGTCTTACCTGGCTGAGCTCTGAAGCCATCTCATTGGTCTCCTTGATAATATTCAACCTTAAACTGAACCAGCTGACCGACCGCCTGCAGGCCAGAGACCTCCTGTCCCTGCCTGCCTCTTCACTGGTCTGCAGCACCGGTGGACACGCCATCACAAACACAACGACACACGAGACCACACGCTCCCAGAGGAGCTCCGGCAGGACTGTGGTCCGTTTCCAGTGAACCCAACACTTTTAACAACTCCTAATCCATAAAGAAGATTTGCTTGTTTGCTTTTAATTGGCTGGATTTTGCCCTCCATTAGCTTGATGTGGTTGGTTTTTTTTTAAAATCCCTTCTGGGTTTGTTAAATCTCTCTCACCTATCATGAATTCCTCGCACCAGTTTGCTTTGACACCATTTCTCTGCCAAAAGACAAGATTACCCAGAGCTGCTGAGCTTTTCAAAGCCCTGTAAGGAGGAGGAGCATTCAGGGGTTAAAGCCCTAGAAGGAAAAGTGAAATTTCTTTTTGTTCCCCTCACTCTCAGCACGGGTACCTCAGGGTTATCAATATTTCACGAGGTTGAGAGCGAGGGAGGGAGAGCGGCACGCTCAGTCAACTGTGGCCGGAGGAGGAGGCGAGGAAGGAAGAGGAGGAGGAGGAGGAGGAGGGAAGGAACAAAATCTCTCCATCATCCTGAGAGCCCACTGCCTCCACCAGGCACAGTTATGACTTACAGCCCAGTGTACGATTAAAAGAGAGCAAGACAAAGGACGAGAGTCAATGAGATCAATAAAAAGAAACAAGAGTCTGAGAGAAAATGAATGAAGCTAATGAGCAAAAGAAAGAAAGAAAGAAGCAGAAGAGAAAAGCTGAGCAGGGAAAATAGAAAAGTGAAGATTGAACGTATTAAACAGCACTGCAGGTGGTCGGGTTTGTCACTGTATGATTTATATGTTACATTAAACTCCTCCTCTGTGGACAGACTGCCACATTGTTCTCATACTCTGGGCTGCTAAAGTGGCTGTTATGTCCAATAGCAAACGATATAGTGCACATATCTATATCTATAAACGCGCCTTCAAACAGGAATGTCTTTATTTATTGCTTTGTCTGATCAACAGTCAGAAACCTAAATTATTCAGTCCACACGATGAAACAGATCGAAATCTGCACTGATGTGAAGCTGGAACCAGTTCACCCTAAAACACAACCACAACCTACAACTGTTGACCGAGAGGAAGAAACTGAGTGAGTATGTTTGAGGAACCAAAGCTGCAGGACATGATGGTGTAATTATATTCTCTACAGAGTTCGTGTGATGCAAATGAAAAGGTGAGAAACTCCAAACGCCACGCACTTCAGAACAGTAGCTGTTTTCAGCCGGCGGTGGCTGTCTGAGGGTTAATGTTTCCTATCTGTGCTTGATCAACTATCAGAATCGGTGTGCACTGCTTTTGTGCTGGTCCAACACGATAAAAAACAGAGCCTGATATGTTGACGTCATCTGGCTTCTCAGAATTTGTCCTCCTTTTTAAACTTTGTGTGACTGACGGTTTGCTGTGCGTGACCGTGTTATTCTTCCTGTGGGCCTCAGTCAATGTTTACCATACAGAAGCTTTCACTCCGGTCTCTGTGTTCTGGCATCGCTGGATGATTACCGAGTAGCAAAGACAGAAAAGAGTCCAGCTCGCCTCCTTTAATTCCCTCTACTTCACTCAGCTTTATTTGGAGCAACTTGTCTCTTTTAAATCATTCATAAAACCAAGTTTATCGTCATGTTTTGGTGTGCCGTCATGCAGAACGCTTTAGCTTGGTTTTCATTTTGAGATATCTGTCTCTGCGACTTCTGTGTCCATCTCAATACAAAGATGGTGGAAGGGGCAAAATTAATTCATGATGCTTACAAGATCACAAGCGTGAGAACAGAAACACTCGGTGTCGCTTGACCGTTACAAAGCTGCGATGTTTTAAACTGCAGTTAATAGTGAAATCACTTAATCGCTGCAACCTTCCTCTGAATATATCCAAGAAAAACTCTCTCCGTTGTTTTTTTATTGGAGGTATTTATGCGGAAGAATTACTCCCAAAGGAATAACGACATCAGGAAACCTGCTTGCATTTCATTTCCATGAAATTTGAGCGAGCACGCCAGTGAAGAATCGCCTCTAAATCCATGAGGAAGCAATTTGGGATGGAAGCAGATGCCACCTGATACGAGCCGATCACGTCGTGTTGGGGTCCAGACGGGCTGATGTCAGCACAGAGCCTCGATAAAGATTCTGGATTTAACAGAGAGTCAGGAACACACAGGCTTTTGTTTCTGCTGCTGCTGGAGCTGTGAATGGCAGCGCTAATCCTGCTTCTCACACTGCAGCGGGACACATGAGCACACACACAAGCTGATTTTACACAGATCAGCCTCACCAGCAAAGGTAGTTTCATGTACTGGATTGTTGCATTACAGTTTTTTTATGGTTGCAGTGCAGGAGTGAAGCAGCGAGGTGTTACTGTCTCGCTCAAGGATACCTTGGCACACATAACAGCGGGGGGCCAGAACACAGCTGTGTCCTCCAGCTGTGGGACGACTTTTCTGACAACCGGCCGTCTGAACATGATTCTGAGATCCGGAGTTCGGATGCATAGACAGTTCAAAATCCCCTCAGATCTCAATACCTTCAGGGGAAATTAACCCAAAACGTACAGAAAACACAAAAGAGGATGGTGAAGGTCAAATGATAACTGAAGTATGCACACTTTATATAACTGGTAGATTCCATTTGGGTTTTTAGAAACCACTGGAAGAAAAATGACCTCATGTAAAAAAGAAAAGAAAGAAGGTCACATTTTGGATCAGGTTTTATTGAATTTTTCAGTGCCAACATAACGCCTGAGAATAAAGCCTTTATTGTATAAAGGGGTCAAAAACTCCTGTAACATTTATAGAGAACAACTTTTGGCTTCAAGCTTGTGCAGCACCTACTAATAAAGCTGTTCTACATACTGTAAGTGTAGCTTTTTTTGTTTTGAACTCTTTAGACTTCACCAGGCACCTTGAAAGTGGGTGAAAATGTGTCAGACAATCTTTACTCTGCTTCTACAGAGATCTATTGTTTACAGGAATATCAGCTAAAATAAAAGATTAAACATTTCTTTAGGGAAAAAGTTTAACTTCCAGGGTTTCATCAGAATATATTGCTAAAACTCAAACATCTGATCAAGTTTTCTGAATCTATTAAATATCAGTTGAACCTAATTATAAAATTATTAGAATTTAGATCAAGATATGAAACTGTAGATTTGCTACGTTCTCATGTCTCATTATCACGATATTTGCTGTCACGTGCAATAATTTTCACCATATTGAATATCGAACAGCTGTTAAGGCGTCTTTGGGATTTTATTTTGAAAAGAAAAATGCATGCTGAGCTGTTGGGGCAGCGAAGGCAACGCATGTCGATACTTCATTCATCACCTTAGAAACACGTCATTCCGTAGTTAAATCTAAACTATAAACAGTTAAAGCTCGCCCATCAAGCACCACCTCAGTCCCCTCAGAGGCATTACAAACCCGGCCAGCAGACACATAAGCTCGCTGTACTAATGAGTCTTACAGAGCAGAACAGAGCTGTTTTATTGTTTTGGTCTTTGTGTTTAAGAAGAACCGCCTGCAGTCATCCCCTCCATCCTTTGTGTTTGCCTCTTTGCCCCCTACACCCTTTCATGGAAACAACAGTTAGAGAGCAGCTTCACTTCATCAGAATGACCTAGAAGCTAAACACTGGGCGCTATCTGTTTGACCTTTGACCCTAACCTCATTTTCTCTTTCCCGTCTCTCTCACAGCAGAGGTCAAGTGGTGGAGAACTGCTCCCCGTTTGGTCTCTAAACACCAACTATCCTCCATCTCCCTCAGTCCATCAGTGCAGCCTGACAGAGTCAGATGACCTCTGACCTCTGAGGCTATATGCTATCTGACCGAGAAGCTAATCAGAGGACGCGTGACCCGATAGGACAACCGAAGAACAGACGATGATCACGTGACCCAGCTGCTGACGTGTCTCTATGTGACGTTACAGTCAGACACGAATCCTATAACGGAGATATTTATCGGTGCGGTCATCCGTCCATCTGTCCAACACTTCCTGCCCAAAGTAAGTCTTTTACCTAATAATTATCTGTATATTGACTGACCTATTATTCTTTGTGAACTAAGTCATTTAAGTTAAAAGGACAGTTAACGATACAATGATAGAAGATACTCGCCGTCACTTACAAGCCGTCATGACACGAGTCAACATTTAAAACATCACAAGATGAAAGCTCTGATAAGTTACAGTGCTTTCAGTTTAGTGACTTTGGTGTATGTCGACCAAATCCATAGAAAAATGTTCCAGTTTCTCGATAAAAACAATAAACTTCACATCTGTTTGGACCATTATTATATCTGCGTAGCAAGATTTGGCAAGTAAGAGCAGATAATAAATAGACTGCACAAAACATTTAATGATAAAACTGTCTACCATTAGATCTGGGGAAAGGAATTTAGTTAGTTTTGATGCTTTCCACATTTATTTTGCACCTTGGCCTTACAACAGGGAAAACCTTGAAACCGTCTGCAGTTAATATTCTGTTGTTGAGCAAATCCATTCATTTATTTATATTCCTGAACCCCAGAAGCTGAATCCCATCGTATTAAGTGAGCTCCCTTGACCTTTGCTTAAGTGCCATCATCAGGCTTAAATGTCTGATGCACCAACACTCTGATGTATGATAATTTATCTAGAACACTAACAGCCTCATCTCCATGAAAGCTTCTTCAGACATTAATGGACTCCAGAGGATGATTTAGCCGACTGCCTGACCTTTTGGACACGATACCCACTTCAAACCCAGAAATATAACAATCTAAAAGCCCATGGAAGATCCTGCTCTCCAGAGGATGAAACCATTTTAATGACCCCATTTCATTTCCTCCAGCACCACCTTTGAGACACATTTTTACATTTTTTGACTACCAAGGATCTGAGAGTGGCTAATTCAGGAGTGTTCATTTCATTCAGATCAACCCTGCAGCCTCTAGAGGCCGAGGTTTCAGACTGTCGGTCGTGTCTTTAATCCGTCCAGCCGACTGTATTGGTTGCCAACTGTGGGCATCCAGCCACAAAGAGAGATTTACAGAAACAAAACGTGCCAGAGGACAGCCCTCTGAACAAACACAAACACGGCGAGTCCAGGCAGAACTGCTGTGTGCGGACAAACAAAATATGCAGCTGTCAATCAGCGTCTCAGTTTGTCTGCTTGGATGGGATCATCTGTCCACAAAAAGCCACAGAGCAACACTGCCACACCGCCATTTCTATTTCAAAGTGTGACAGCGACAGAGTTCATGCGTCCTGCATTTTTAACATTTCATGGTAGAAACTATAACAGCCTTGTATTGTTTTGTGAGCGTGCTGCATGAAATGACATCCAACAAGCAGTCATAAGAAGAGGCTGCTCTCAGTAACGTTCCTCTGCTGTACCAGATCTGTTTGTGTTTGTACTTCCTGTAGAGTGTCAACAGTGAGCCTGCTGTTGGCTGTGAAGACTAATATAACTTTACTCACGAGTAAAAGTCCTGTTGCATTTACGTCTACAATGCAAAATAGAAGTGAGCTGAAACGTGGCAAAGGAAGACTTGATGACCACATTTAATGTTTAAGGGTTCGTCTAGTGGTGGTGAAATTTAGATAAAAATATCTGATATGTGTCAGCGACCAGATCAGCTTCATGTCAATGTTTCTTATTTTGGATTCCTCTCTGACCACGAAAGACAAAGTGATGCGCCGCGTCAACGCCCTGTTTCTATTTCACTCCCGTTACTTGTGTTGAAAGCACAACGGTTGATTGATGAAAACAAAATTTACGTCTTCATTCCTCTTTATTCTAGTCTTATTAAACCAGTGTTTTTTGTTTAATTCCTGACGCTGTTATTTGCCTTTTGTTAGCTAGCCAGCTAACTTTGTTTCGAGGCTGAACAAAGCTAAGTTCTGAACGTGCGTTGCAGAGGTGAAGACGGGACTGGGATGTATGTCGGTGATGATGGGAGACAGTTTTCTCTAAATGGTGAGACAGTCAAAGGTTGCCGTCTGAGCAACAACGGGAAACGACCCCCCAAAAATGATGTTACCATCCATTAAGATATTTCACTGTGGCCAATTTGGCAGACATCACCCAACCCTTATGTCACCTCTGACAGTCCCGTACAGTGAGGACTCTGTGTTAAGCTAGATGAAGACAGTTAGTAGCATCCAGAATCACACTGTGAAACCCATATCTGTAAATGAAAGCTTGAGATAGAACAGGTGCGTTGAAGTCCTCCAGCAAATCCAGGTCATCTCTCTCTGCCTAGTGTCCTCATTCGAGGCCTACTTGGTCTCCACACGGATCTATTTAAACACCGTAAATACTGGATGTAGAACACGGTGCTGGAGCATCTCTGCACTCAGATCCTTGTTTCCTGATTTGTCCTGGAGGCTTCTGAGTGTGAGGAGGAAGCTCAGGGGAAAGAGGTTATCTGAGGCTGAATGCTAAAACTAACTCCAACATACGTTACTCACCCCACCCTCTCTCAGGGGGGGGAGGAGGCTGAAGGGGGAGAACAGTGTTTGCTGACTCAACGTTTCTCCAGCTTCTCCATCTACAGCCCTGAAACCCTGAAGGCATGAAAGCTACGTGCAGGACGGAGCTGCAACGACTGATAGATTAGCCAACTATTTTCATAATCGATGAATCAGTTTGAGTAATATCTTAAGAAACAACAAGCAAAATTCTCTGACTGGTTCTCAGAGGACTGTGGCGTCATTTACTGACCACCGCCAGAGAGAAACTGGATAACTCTGTTTAAATTATCTGTGTGTGTGAGAGAGTGTGTCTCAGCTGATAAACTGAATGAGTGACTGTTCGAGTGTGTTTGACCAATGACTCTGTCAAAAAAAGCTAAGTAAGAAGAATGCAGGCTTTTCCTGCCCACATTCTTTCCGTTCACCCTTCACAGAATCGATCTCTCCGAGTCAAATTCTCAACGAGCGACCTCTGACCCCTGCGAGCCACAGAGGAATCCTCAGCTCCACTCTTGAACAACAAACTGATTCTTACCTGGAGTCCCCTGCGCCTCAAAATACTCGAGTCATCCATGATTCTGTGAGATCCCGAACTCTTCCTTTTTTTGGTTTTCTTTTAACAAAGCTACAAAGTTCAGGCACTTTCTAAGACGTCTGTCCACATGGAGGAGGTTACATTACAGCCTCCTCGCTCCTCCTTTCTTTGTCCACCAACCGTCAACAAATGGCCATTCCAGCGCTGACCGAGTTTCCAAGCAAGTTATCTGATATTTGAGAGAATGTCCTATTTTTAAAACAGCCCTCTGCTCATTTGCCAGGTCTGTCAAAAGATATTAAAGTCCAGTTTTTTTCAAATGAGAGCTGGTTCACTTCAAAAAAGGGAGATGATGTCAAAACAAGTGAGAGTTTCTAACCAAAGAGGTTCCACAATATTAACACAGGGCTTCAAGGAATCTCCCTAAAATGTTCAAAAAGACAAACAAGTCGACATCATAGAGAAGGAAATCAAATCTGGAGCCGTCTTCCGATTTGGCTCCAGCCGGATCAGAGCATCACTCCTCCGTTTTCCCTTCCGTTATCTCTTTTGTATATTCCAGCTGCTTGCAGATGAAGGTGCGGTCTGGATGTAAACGCCTGAGGACCGTCCTCTCCTCTCTGTCGTCGTCAGAGCACGTGCTGTTCCCGTTCCTCCGTCGGCTGCTCTTCCATTCATCCGTTCAGCGCTGGACACACCCCTCTGTGCACGCCAGCACCAGCTCGGCTCTTCCTCTCCGTTTTCTAACCCTCCGTTCTCGTCCTCTCCTGGTTCAGTGTGCCTCCCACCCTTAAGGCACTAGTCCAGGGGAGACTCCACTGCCTCCATTATTCATGGGTGAATCGCTATAGAAATTAATGATGACAATGGGGCCTCAGGGGGTGGAGAGGAGGACTGAACGGAGGCAAAACATAAATGTGGAAGGCACCAGCTTGCTACCCTCTGGCTTAATTAGAGCCACCACGCTGTCCTGAAATCTGTGCGAAAACCCGAGCAGGCTTACAAGAGATTCTTTCACTCGGGTGTCAGTGGGGACAGAGTGCGTTCTCTCAATCACTTTATCTGTTTGGGATGAGAAGAAAAAAAGGGAAGAGAATCCAAAATAACAATAACACACACTGCCCACGCTTAAAGCTGCCGGACTCGCCCGGCGACAGAGAGAGTCGACAGAAAACAAGAGCTTGTTTGTTTGCTAGCGGCGGTCCACTGAGCGAAGAGGCACCTCGCATCCATCTCCATGCCAACCGGCCGGGCCAGAGTCCATCTGGTTAAAGCCGACAGAAGCTCTGGGTCTTCCACACACAACTCCACATGCAAGCCTGTCACACACACACTAGTCATCTCTCCATCTCCGCCGTCCTCTCCTGCATCGCTCTGTCTTTGGTGTTGTTCCAGAAGGCTGCAGAAGGAGGAGACCCGGCACAAGAGGAGGAACGAGGGAGGAAGGACGAGGAGGAAGTGTTTTCCTCCCTCTCAGAGAAGCACAGATGAGTCCTCTCCGTCTCTCCCGTTGCTTTCTTTGCTCTCTCTTATGTGTCAGTATGCTCACATGCTGTGACTCCTCCCCCGTTCTTTCATCACACGCTCTCGCTCACTCTACACCTCTCTCTCTCTGCGGAGGCGGCCAATCAGGCGCGAGCAGCAGACAGAGGCTTCGCTTGCGATGAATGGAGGAAGGACGAGTGCTCCGCCTCCCTCCTCTGCACTGTGTGTCCGCCACCACAGCCTCGCTCGCTCTAATCAAAACATGAGGGTGTGTTCATAGTGCACACACACACACACACACACACACGCACACACGCACTATATGTGCTTCATGTTTTATTATTGTGTATGGATGAATTAATTATGAGCGCACTGATCAGAGGCTTTGGATGATTACTTATTCAACACGGTGAATTCAAACACAGGCCGGTCTCCTTACTCAACGTTCAATGGCTCCAAATGTGACAACGGCCAAAAGTATGTGGACACACAAACATTACACCTTCATGTGATCATTGAACATGTGACTGGGACGCCGTGTTCATTAACGCGCTGCTCTAACAGCCTTTCATCACATGTTGAACCTGCAGCAGGGATTTGATCCCAGAGCATCAGTGAGGTCCAACCCTGATGTTGGTGATCAGATCTGACTCACAGTCGGTGTTCCAGTTCATTAAAAAGGTGTTTTAGGTTTTCTCTACCATTGCAAGACTTATTCGAAGAGGACACGCAGTGAACTTTAATCCTGCTGACCGTTGCTTACGTCCCGTGTGAAGCCAAAAGTCAACGGTGAGATATTGTAATTTACTTTGTAATGTTGTCCTAAACCTAACCAAACTGTGAGGGTAAAACAAAGGCCTGGTACACCTGGTGGTGGGACACTGCAACAGTTTTTGGAAAAGGGGATATATGTCATTTTTGTAACCTATTCAGTCGTTCAGTTGGTCCTCAGTAGACGTCCAAGTGTTTATTAAGTGCTTTTACTTTTCCAAATTTTTTATACACAGACATGGTATTAAAAACGGTCTAAAATGATGTGAAATTGTGTATTTTTTTGTTGAAAAACACAACACAACCCAACCCCTCGGACAAATACAGGCACCTAAGTCTTCCACAAAATCCACTCTTTACAAATCTCCTGTGAGCACGGGGACACTGTCATATAGAAACAGGAACGAAAAACAAAAGCAAACTGTCGGCACATAGTTGGAGGAACACTGGTGTCTACATCATTGCATGCAGCAGCATTTAGATTAGGCTTCTTTGGACTAAGGAGTCCAAAAATAGAGACAGAAAAATAGATATAACAAAAGTGCAAAGGGGTTGCATGTGTGAACTGACGTAAAAAGTTAGCTGCAGAACTGATTCCTGAAAATATGTTTTCAGATGCAGTTTCATCAGTTTGAAGCTGAATGAATAGAGACGTGGTGGCAGATAATATATAACAGCCCTGTGTTGGAAATGAGGGAACTATTTTTAACTGGTGAACCTCCTCTGCAATAAACAGACCGGAAAAAAAGAGAGAATGAGGACAGAAAAACAGAGACGGATGGAAACGGAGGCAGAGATTTGGATGTGTGGAGGGAAGAGAAGGTAGAGTGGCTGGTGTCCTCCTACGCTCTTCAGAGAGCGATGTACTGATGACTCACAAAGACATGAGAGACTGTTAATGAGGAGGGACGGGTGGGCTGGAAACCAAGAAGAAGAAAATACTTCTGCAACAGTAGCGGCAGAGAAGAAAGCTGCTGCATGAACACAACGTATAGCGAGTGTACAGACGGATCAGAGGGTGCAGGATCTCTGTGAGCAGAAAGCAGAGCCTGAGTAACGCTGCTGAGGCCCCTCCTCTCTCTGTCGGGCCCCCGGCTCCTGGTCAGAGCCTCTGTGTTAATGAGAGCAAAGGCCAAAGGGGCCACACAGAGGAATGTTCACACAGCCACAATGAGACTGACCGACAGCAGCTTACAGGCCAACCGGGGCGACGGACTGGTTTTTAGACCGTCTGGATCTACAAACACACAGAGGCCCCGATGAGAAGCCGGTCTGTCGGCTCTGAAATATCTGCCGCATATTTGTCTTCATTAGCTTCCTGAAGACATTATATCCATATGTATAAACATAAAGTCAGGAAGGAGATGATATACGCTTTTATTTAGAGCTGCAACATGAAATTGGTTAATTGCTGAATTGTCAACTATTAAACTGTTGTGATAATCGATGAATCGGTCTGATTCCAGCTTCTTAAATGTGAATATTTTTTTGTTTCTTTCCTCTGTGACAGTAAAGTGAATATATTTATGTGTGTGAGGACGTCATCTTGAGTTTTGGGAAACACAGATCAACACTTTTTAACATTTTCTGATGTTTTACAAACCCAATAACTGATCGATTAATTGAGAAACTAATCAACAAAGAAATTAATTGTTAGTTGCAGCTCTTTACTTATTCTTACTATTGGGAGTAGCAGTAAAAATGAAGTGTTTTGTTAATTTCTTAAGCAACAGAAAGAGATCCTGTGAAAGACAAGACGCTCAGAAACTGGAGAAAGAAGAAGGAAGTGATGGTGAACGTGAGAGAGAAGACGGGTTTTTCTCCTCTGCTTCACACAACTAATTAAAGAAAAAGCCTGCTCCTGCTCCGTTTTATGTCTCTGCTGTATTGGAGGTTAATTGAAGCGCTGGCCCCGCCTGTCCCCGTCAACGACAAACTGCCAACAGCAGCATTTTCTCTTTCTTACTTCAGTCTCATAAAAAGGAAAAAAACAACGTGTTTCTTTGACCTCTCTCTCTTCTTGTTTGACCAGACAAACACTCAGCGCTCACGGCTGTTTTTAGCTGACGGCGTCGGGCTTGTTGAGCCCTGTCAAGTCCAGAGACACAGTTACTGACCTCCTGCATGTCTCCACAAGAGACTCTGGACACAGAGGAGATGCAGTCAGTCTGCTAACAGCTAAAATCTGAATATTTTACCTTGATTTTTGGGTTTGTTGTATCTGAAAGTCTGAAGGAAAAAACCCTTCTGAACATTAAACCAAAACAGTAGATGTTAAATAGCAATCTGTCATATTCAATCGTGGTTCTTCCCGGTTCTGCCAGAAGTCGAAAGTGGAAGTGGCTGAATATGTGGAGGCAGCGTGGGCTCGCCTGAAACGGACTGATTTATCGTGGCATTTACTGAAGGTCCTTTACGTCGCACGTCTCCGAGGTGAGAGGTCAAACTCGTCAGGACGGCGTATGCACACACACACTGGCATGTTATCGTTTGACATTCCAGAGAAACATTCAGGCCATCATGACGACACGGAAACAAGCGACCTCTGACTGACAAGAGGCCGAAGATAGAATCTAATATCTGTGAGCAAAGACACACACAAGTGGATTTATCTTCAGTCCGGTTTATCAGCCTGACTGTAGCAGTGATCCGTGGAGGTGACCTCCGTTGTCGGGTGATTACGTAACGTTACAGAGAGGAGGGAGTGAACCAGCTCTCTGCTGAGGTGAGTCAGAGCTAATAAGATAAACAATAAACAACAATTTTAGACGATAGTTACTGTTTAAGCGAAACACTTTTCCTCGGTCAAGACACTAAATTGTGAGCTATTGTATTCGATAGTGAAAAAAAAAAAGATTATCAGGTTTTGAACTGTTGGTTGAACAAAGCAATTAATTACGTCTTCTTATTGCCCTTTATTGATTTTATTATTTTATTTGGATTAGTTTTCCTTCCTTCCTTACTTCCTTTTTCTCTGATTTTGCCTGTTTTATCACTTTTATTCCTTTTACTTGTACTGACTCTTGTTGACTTGTGTGTGTTTTTACCTCGTCTGTTCTGTCTTCTTGTTTAAACTCACCTCAGACTTCCTTGTGTTCGGCTCTACTGTCGAGTGTTTATTCTGTAATACTGTCTTCCTGAATTTCCTGCTTTTGCTTGTTTGTCAAAGCACTTTGTCAACTCAGTTTATTATTATAACAAATGTGTAATTATTTGCTGACACTTTGGGCTTCAGGAATAATTAAATAACTACCAAACCATACGTTGTTTAATCTGGAAATAATCGGTAGTTTCACAGATTATAAAAGTAATCTGTCGTCATATTTTCTCCCACATTGTAAAGTGTCAAATGAATAATGAGTGACTGAGACTAAAGATATTGCTGTAAAATAAACTGACCCAGCGTGCAGCTGCAGTCAGAGTGTAAAACTTCTGACCTGGTGGCCTTGCAGTATATTTTTAGAGACAGCTGTGACGCAGGTTTCGTCTCCAGAGCTTCATGAATATGGATGTAGATTTGTGTTCTCTCCGTCTCTCCGTGGGCCTGTATACTGTTTTTTTTATGGAGCCTCCCAATTTATTTACAGTGTGGCGGCTTAATTAGAATCTATTGACCAGGAGACAAACCACAGACGTGCACGCTCACTCACATCCACCGACACGTCTGTCACGGCCAAATCACACAAGCAAGCACACAATGAAAAACATGAAAAGGAAGTTAGAAGCACACACAGA
>OMLP01015380.1:0-16210 GCA_900302685.1 Spondyliosoma cantharus | reverse complement strand
AAATAAACAAGCTTTAACAAAACAATATTAAAATAAATAAATAAATAAAATAAGAGCGGCCCTAAAGCATTCGTCGTACTGAGCTGTGTGTTTCCGACGTAACTGATTAGTTGTGTTACCTCTCGTTGTGTCAACAGATGCAAGGCACTGTCGACACAGAACACGTGTTTGGTCAATATCATCCTTCTTGTAGCTGAAATAATTCCAGTTAACTGACGTTGCTTTTTTCCTCGTCTTCGTTTCATTTTCGGTATTTTCTCTTGTTCGTTGCTCATTTTTCAATGTTGTTACCGGCAGCGAGTCGCTCCATGTGCAGGGGCGTGGTCTGCTTCTGCACACTGAATGTGATTGACGGATCGCTGCGCATGCAGCCTCTGCATGCACAGTGTGTGTCAGGTAGACTTGAAATTAGATTAGTTAATTTGCCTCCTATATCGCAGGCCCTGCAATGTGAATATTGCTCACACGTACATCTCGATGACGATGCTCAAACGATATATCGTGCAGCTCTCATCTGATGAGACCAAAATTGAGCTTTTTGGTCATACACGCTATACTTGGCAGACACCAGACACTAAACATCACCACAAACACACCATCCCCACTGTGAAGCATGGTGGTGGCAGCATCATGTTGTGGGAATACTTCTCAGCAGCAGGCCCTGGTTGGCTTGTAGAGAGAGGGTAAGGTAAGATAAGATCGAGATAGGGTAAGATGAAAGGAATGGGAGAAGATTTATTTTCTTGCAAGACAATGACCCGAAGCATACAATTCTACACAGAAATGGTTTAAAGAAAGCAAGGTGAATGTTCTCGAGGGGCCGAGTCAAAGCCCAGACCTCAATCCAATAGAGAATCTGTGGCTGGACTTGAAAGGGCTGTTCACGCCCAATCTCTGTGCAACCTGACAGAGCTTCAGTAGTTTTTCAAAGAATAATGGAGTAAAAGTGCAGTGTATAGATGTGCAGGCCTGATTGAGATCCACACAGAGTCAGTGTTGTGATTGTGGCCAAAGGTGAATCTACTAAATACTGACTTGAATGGGGTGAATTACTGGGTTAATAAATAGCATATGTATGACATATGTATCTTTCTGCACACCTTGTCAGATGACTGACAATTGGATCATTTCAAACATTTAAACCCCTTTCCTGTTTGAAGAGTCAGTACAATCAATAAGCTGCTTTGTTGAACTAAAAATATAATTGTCCTTGATGACTTCAGAAGTGGAATCAATTTGAGTTTCATAGAGAACTGCAGAAAGAAACGTCCAATCAAGAAGCTTGAAATGTAGCACATTTTGTAGAATGTGGATCCATTTGACACACAAATCTGCAGGGGGAAAAGAAAATAACTTTTCAGGAAAGAAGTTTAAACAATCCTGCCACAACAAACTATATGGCGTATTTAAAATGGCCTAAAAGATCATTGTCTGTGTTGATTGACATTAAGTTCATAATTAAAAGTACACTTTTGAATGAAAGTATCTCCAGAACCAGAGTCTACATGACATGAGATTTGATGTGTGTGTTCTTCAGATCAGAGGAGGAGGCCAGCCCCTGGTTCAGTCAGCTATCAGAAGGAGTCCAATACTCTGGCTGTCTGCTGTAAGGTCTGTCCAACTTGGTTAGACTTTTATTTTGTTCAGTACTGGCAATGACCTAAAAACCTTCACGCTTGTCCCTGTTTACTCCCATCGCCACATCAAAACATTTCTCTTTAAAAAGAGCCACGTGATTCATTAAATTATGTTAATTCAATTGAATTTGTGTTTTTACAATGTTCCTTGCAGTGAATTGTCCTAACAGCAGTCTTGTCAGGATATGTCTGTTCAGAATTGTATAACCTGTGCAGATGTTCCTTGAATCAAGTCTAAGGACACAACTTTTATGACTGTCTTTATGAGTGAGTTTCAAGCCCTTTTGTGTCATCAATCTCTGTTAATCTACAGTCTGTGAAACTTAACGTTTCCAGTTGATTTTTCACATTAAACTTCAAGGAAAGGGAGTTTTTTTTTCGCTTTTTGAGTCACTGGAAGTTTTCTAATGCAGGAAAATGTTCTGTTTCATTGACAGCAGCTTTTTAAAAGGGGACAAAACAACAAGTCAAAAAGTATAGCTTAGTGCAGTGTCTTTTTTTAGATTGAAGAGTATTTCTTTTTCAGTAGAAAGTGTTCTCTTTAGAGAAGTGAGTATGACACGACTGTTAAAAAAATTATCAAGACCAGTAATAACAGGGAATCAAAAGCAACATTAAAGCCACCGCCCCCCCCCTCCTTTTCTTTTTCTTTTTCTTTTTCATTTAACTCATTCTGATATTTTTTGTGATTCCAACATATGTACTGATCTTGGTTCCATGTTTCAGGATGGCTGGGTCGGATTCAAGACAGTACTCTTGAACAAAAGGCTGACAGCAACAGACTTCTATAATGGCTACTTGCATCAGACAGCTGAAGGACTGTTTGTCAGTAAAAAAAGAGGAACTGAAGCGCGACAGATAAGAGAGAACTCAACATTGTGATGTGACAAATATTTTCTTCCTCGATGTGAACACTGTAGACATGACATCATCTAATTCAATTTACAATAGTTGATCTTACTCTTGTCTGTTTTAAGACATAGGCTTATACAGTGCATTTACTGTATGTATGCTGCATACTTTGAATAAATGAATGTGCTGTTGACTGAAAGATATCAGGAAAAATCATGGATCCTGATTATTTCCATTTCCATTTTCCTTAATTTCAATAATGTGAGTTTTAAGTCTAATGTGAGATTTCATTATTTCATTTTAAGTGTCTGATTTAAAAAGTGCCTGTCATAAGGGCACGTGTTGACCCACAGTAACTTGCTGTATTTCCAATGATGAAATTATCAAAACAATGGCCAAAGAGCCTAGTTATACACTCATCACTACATGGCTATACACACACTACGACTTACAGCTTCGTTGCACATTAGCAGACAGTGTTGTAGTAGTGTCTGGGTCCTTGTCAACTATTATGACTGATACATCAGAATTTGATTGAAGAAGTTAATTTGCAGGTGTTTTGTCTTTACATATGATGCCACTAACCCCCTTAGAAATAGAACATACTGATGTGTGTGGATAATAGCACATAAGGAAAAATCTATTTACTAGAGAGATAAAAAAAAGGGGCCAAAATCCATCTTTACGTGATATTTAAAGATGATTTTTTACATTACAGGTAAAGATGCACACATGAAAATGTGAACATGAGAATTGGATGTGTTAAATAATAAGAACCTATAAGTTTATCTGAGTTGTGCTCCATGCCCACTAGAGAGGCAAAGCTAAAGGGCTGGATTATTTTTTGCCACAATAGAGATGGTAATGTGTGGTTGGTCAATCGATCAGCCGTTTTGTTTGGTCTCTAACACTTTGGTCTATACTTTAGCATCTCAACAATTATTCTACTGTACTTTTGTTTAATGCAAATGGTAGCATACAATTAAGTTAGTTAATGAGCCTTTATATCTACAGAGGAAGCGGATCCTCGTCCATGGAGTCCGCCATGTTTCTACAGTAGCCCAGTATCAGTGATGGAATGTAACTCAGTAAATTTACTCAAGTAATGTACCTAAGTAGAATTTTTAGGTACTTGTACTTGACTTGAGTATTTCCATTTTCTCCGACTTTATACTTTTACTCCACTACTATTATAGTCATTATAGTTATAGTTCAGATTTCGGCTGCATCAGGGTGCAATGAATGCATTTTTGAATTAACTTATAACTTATTCAAATAACCGGAAAAATGCCTATTATTAGATCTGATAGTTGGCCAGGCCCATTGTTATGATTGTTGCAATCTACAACCTCAGTGTTTCTCAATAGCAGCCCACATACTTCTCACCCTTTCGCTTTGTAAACAGGTATAATCTTACTTGTGTTAAGTGCACTGTGGCTGCTGATCATTAATAAGGCCACATGTTTTCTTGCTATGCCCAATGGCTGGTTATTATCTAACAAATCTTTAATTAGCAATGATTTTATTGTTCCCCTTGACTTTTAATATCAGAGGGACAACATGCTACTTGTTGAATGTTCAATCAAATCATACAATCAGATCGTAACAACAAAATCTTGGTTGTAGTCCCTTTATGCTGCTAAGAATTATAGAAATGGATGATTAAATAAAATGGTTATCAATGATGTTCTGTGTGGTTTTAATTACCAGCTGACAATTTTATCATAGGCGTTTTAGACAGCATTTTTATACATCTCAGTCTTACTTTTCTTCTCAAGTTCAATAGATGTGTTTTTGATTTACTTTCAGCGTTGTTTTTTTCTTTTTTAATTTAAGTAAAGATGACTTCTTAAATTAAAGTTATATTTGCTGTGATTGTTGTGTTTTTGACCATTTCATGTTGTAAAGTCTCTTACACAATACACACCCTGGTCACCATTCTTTTAACAAAATGTAAGGGATCTTGTGACACATGTGTTGTTCTTCTGTTAAAACATTTGACATGTATATATGTCAACAGACGATTTAATAAGATAGAAATATACTTTTTACTCATTGTATTCCTCACCTGATGTTTTACTTTGGCGAAACTTTTGTTGAAAATAATTTAGTTAGCTGATATTGAAGGTATCTTGTGGCTGTGAAATTATATGTTTAAAAAATAGAATTTATTAACTGGTGTATCTTCTGAGAAATTAGCAAATTACTGTCTAAGATAGGGTTCCTTTATATGGACCGTACCACGTTACACTCAAGCCAGGGAGCTTTAACTTGCACTTTGAATCCCGTATCAAAGAGCAGCAAATACCAAAGATCGCTCACTCAGAAAAGTTTTTCCGTTGAAAGATTATACCCTCCACATAGCCATTTAAATCTATTCTGAAGCAAATATCACATTTAACGTTGGCTCATACCAGCCCCCGAGCCCCCCACCCCTTTGCAGCTGTCGAGTGGTAACGGTTCAGCAGGAGACTGCCATTTTACACAGTGACTGCTAGCTTAATGTCTGAAGTGACAGCTCGCAACTAATTCACCTATGTAGTCGTCAGCTTGTTTCCAACAGTACAGTATAAATAACGTCATATTGTAAGCAAACGTCCAGAACGACATTTTGTTTTAAGCACAAGTCAAATTAACAGTGGCGTAAAAAACACGGGTAAGTTGGTCATTTTAAGTTAACGAAATGCTATTCTAGCTAGCTAACGTTACCAAAACATACCCACAGTGCTGTAGCTTTGTCAATAATTGTTGGTTTGATTATGTAGCTTGCACCAGTGGTTGTCAAGGTTTGAAGTGGAATCTACTTTCATCCGCTGGACGGCAGCTTGACAGTACGACTCTTGTTGACAGTAATGTATTGATAAAACTAGGTTATGACAGTTGGTTTGGTTTGCATAACTAAGCTATGATGTATGTTTCGGATGCCATTAACTTGTTAGGTTAACGGCATGGTGCTTTGCTACGCTTTTTTAAGGACTTGTGGTTCATTTTATAACGTTATACATCTGAAAATAGGGTATGCACGTGATGTCACCGAACGCGGAAGTCACCACATTTACTCCTCCCACTGTCATCTCAGACTCGCATGAAGGAACCTTGCTGAAAAGGTAACTAGACTAGGTCAAATCATAGTATGTATCTGGTCAGTGTGCGAAAATTTGTCTTATTTGTTACAGGGGTAGTCAGTGGTATTGCCAGTAATGTGAATTTCTGGATATTGAATTAATGTTCATCTGCAGTTTCTTGTAGGTCCCAGTAGGGATGCACGGTATGGATTTTTGTCAACCAATAACCACCTGCCCCTTGCAACCTGTAACCGATAAAAAAAAATTAAAAAAAAGTTTGTTTTTTGACGTTTGTATTTTAAAAAGTTCTAAATGCTTGGTGTATGTGCAGCACCGGGCAAAAATGGGTAAGATGTAGCGATTTGATATTCAAAGCTCAACTGTTCTGACAATTCAAATGTTATTCTTTCAAGTTACACATTGAAAAACGTCAAAACTTTCTTTGGCACATAGCCCTTTCAAAATAAATGCTTTGATATAATCTGTCAATTGAGACCCATCAATTGTATTAAATGTGCAACACAAAAATAGAGGCATGCAAATGGAAATGTACAATAAAAATCTTTCTAGATTGATACTAGAATGTATGGGCCAGAGGACGGGGAGGGACATTCTGCTGTCTGCACTATTGTGATTAGTTGTTTCACAAGATTATGAGTTAAATTTGAGCCAGGCATTGAGACTATTATCATTTGTAATTTGTCATTTTGCTTGCGACTGGTTTGTATAATAAACAGCCAACAGCGGTTGTTAAGTAGGCGGATCGATACTTTTTGACTGCCATGACGGCCGCGCGGCGGAGATGCAGCTTCTAACGTGAGTTGTTCAAAAACCTTCTTTTTAGTAAACTCTGTGTACACAAACAATGTTCTCAATGCTCGTGTTCATGTGTAGAGACCCTGGTGATACTACGAGCAAAGTTTCATGTTGTGTCGAGCCTTCTTAGTGTTTTGAAAACAGCGATTTTTGATGCTAGCTAAGTGCCCTTGCACTCCCATTCAAAATGAGCGTGCCCGAAAACGAAACTTAACGAAATCTTAAAAGTGCGTCTTTTGTCGTAATTATGCTTTTCCCCGAAGGTTTGACTCATATACATTCACAAATAAAGCCTAGGTTGCTTTTTGGTGAGAGTTTCACTTAGTCATTTTTACCTTACCAAGACTGCCACCCCATGTGAAGTAGATCAAAGACTGGATGAACCGGTGTGCAAGAGTTAAATAGGGGTGGCTCAGGTAAACTTAAGCTAGTAAACGAGGTGTGACAAAAGAACCAATGAGTGATGAGAAAATGAAAGGAAAGTAAGTGCGGTAGGTTAGGAGAATCTGTGTGAAAAACAAGGAAATAAGAGCCTTCACTACAGCGGTGGTATGAATACAGGGGAGTAGTTTTCCCCGTCAACACTTGGGTAACACGCTTCCTTTGGAGCTGCTCTTCACTGCCAGAGCGTCTCTTGGCTACAGAGAGCAGACAGACTTGGTGTCCGAAGTTTGGGCTGCCCCTCTAAGAGCAGCCCATTGGCAAAACCCACTTTGCCGGAACTAATCATTTATAATTCCGATAATTATCGTACATCCCATGGTCCCAGTAATAGTTGTTGTTAAAGTGTGCTGAAGAAGCAGATCTCGAGAAAAGGTGAAGCTATGTTTCAGTTAACAATGCTATAAATGCCTTAGCAAGAGCAATAAGATATTATGCTGACATTGGCCTATCACAGATAAATTGGAATGTGTGAATAATATGTTACCCAAAATGCACAGATATGAAAACTACTTGGGATAATTTCTAATTATCAAATTCCCAGTGAAGTTTATTATTTCAGTCATTTTAGACTACAAAGTTTATTGTTTAACTTTAAAAAGTCCTGCCTCCATTACATATCTTTGTCACAAGGGGTAACAAGTGTGATAACCACTTGTGAGGGATCATAGCTTAAAATGTAATTGATATTGGTATAGTGGTAATATCTGCATTGGCACCAAACGACAAAATCTCGGCTGCTTTCTCTCCTCCTCTGCTCTGTGCTGGAATGTCACGGTGAATTACCAGATGTTGATTTGTATACAAAAAAAAGTTACTCCCCCGGAAGAAAATGTGATCCTGTGTGATGTTTTACTTTATTAACATTGAACATGAGGTTATGTTTATTTTAGAGAAGCTAAAAGTTTAATTAAGCCTCTCAAATCCTAAAATCAAAGCTTATGCACAGTATGAAGCCAAATGAGTAGGCACCTTTCAATGTCTGAATAATGCACTCTTTAAATAGCAGGAAACAGACTGCGCTTTTGACTTTAAGACCAGCTTTTTGTTGGTCTATGTAGTTTTCTGCTGCCTCAAGATGGCAATATGCCAACAGTGCAGCTGACCACACCTCATTTAAAGACCCATTAGCCCAGGGGCACACAGGTGGGTACAAGTACATTTTCTATTTACACTGCGTTGGTCCGAAACTAACAATTGCACTTGTGCTGTGTGCCGCCTTTTACCAATCGTAAGATAGAGCCCTTTGTATTTTAGGATGTTGGTTGGACAAAAGAAGCAATTTGATGATGTTATTGTGGGCTCTGGGAAGTTGTAATGAGCCTTTTTTTTACAGATTTTGACATTTTGTCACAATGTGCTCAGTGACGGCAGACTGCGCTGTCCGTATTTCGGCTGGTTGACTCCGCAGGAAGTGGATGTATGTAGTCTATGCTATGTTATGACTGCTTCAGCTGATATTTAACTGTAACAGCTCTTTTGTGAACTAAGTTAAATGGACTAAAGATGTGTAACATTAAGTAACTGTTTGTACTTGCATTAGCCTATAAGTGAAACATACAGTCTGAGGTATAAGTTTACGCCCAGCTCGAAGCCACTGTGGAGATTGCTGTTAATAAGCTGTGGCAGAGTGTCATTTTTACCAGTGGTGCAGGTATATGGCATAAAAGTACTTATTTTTCAGTCAGCATTGTGTATACCCACTTCTAAATCCCCTCTGGTGTGCATTATAGTAAGTAACTGATGAAAAAGAGGTCTTGTTTTGTAAATGCAATTTTAAGGTCATAAATGGATATTGACCTTGTGGGGGCTGGAAGACCTGTTGGACAATGGTCCATTAAGTGAACAAAAGGTCCAATGTAATGTTAATCAGGTGTTGTGCTGTAAGATAAGCAGCAGATATGTGTGAACACACTTTAAATAGTAAATGTAATATCCCTAGACTCACCCTAGTTCATGCAATTTTGTGTGTTGTTGAGTTAGGAGAAACTTCTTTGTGAAATTACACATTTTTTGCCAACAGTCAGGCCAAGCATAAAGAAGTCTAGTCTACAGTGAGTTAAAAACAAGAAGGTAGAACACAAAATGTAAAAACAAAAAAGGTCAGGTTATTACAGGTAAAAAGGAATAAAAGTGATAAAACAGGCAAACTCACCGAAATCACAAAAAGAAAAGATGAAATTAAAAAAGGCAATAAAAAGATATAATTTGAAAAAGTAAATGCATTAATAAGGATAAAAGAATAAAAAGCAATACAGGACAATGAGAAGGCAACATCACATCAAGGAATTAAGAATAGATAAAAAGATTATGAGCAGTAAAAGGAATATGGGACAATAGATAGATAATAAGAAAATAAATGCAGTAAAGGACAGTAAGAAGGAAGGAAGAGGACATCACAAGGGATGAATTAAAACAGATACTGATCTCGTGTACACGATTACATGCGATACCCGTGTTTATTTCAAACTGAACTCTTATTGCCGTTGCAACAGCATTTTGTCATTTTATATTTTTCCTGTTTCATCTGGTATAAAAAGACATCTGTGTTTTTTCTTTGTCTTTTTTCCCCCGTAAAAACAACACAATCATCACATACAGAAGGCTATATGTGGACTGTGCACATTTATTTTCACAAAAGAGCCTGAGTAAGAGTGGGAAAAAGTGTCAGTAAGTTAACACAACGTTTGATTCAGTTTTGTCCATTGATTGATTTTTTACCACATTTATTTATATGCTCATTGATTTTGAGCCTTGTCCATTGCCTGTTGCTGTTTACATGTGACATAAGATGAAAATAGCCATACTGTAAGTCTTTTACAATAATTGTTCTACCTGGAGATGACAGATGAGCTCTCACAGAGACCTGTGTGTGCACGCTGGGCTTAACAGCAGCTACAGCTGGCAGTTTTGGTGGTCGCACCGTTTAGCTTTATTAGGCTATATTATAATTGCTTATTCATTATTAGTGAAGATAATTGTAGATGTTGATTACAGTTTGTAGCCTATACTATTTACAACACCAAGATCTAGTTTGTAGGCTAACAAAAAATTTAGGTTTATCCAGTGGCAGCTTGGCATCAGATAATGCATGATTACACATTATGTGCAATACACTAACCCTAACTTTAGATAGTCCTGAGTAACAAACTAATATACAACCAGGATTTTTATTCCGGCACACAGTAATCTGTTAATGAATACGCTTAGAAACATGCTTTGATACAGACAAAAAAACAGAGTGTCTGGTTCCAGTGGGAGGAGAGGGAAGCTCAGGGCCCTAATGTTTCACTGTAGTCTTGACTGCCAACATTTGCCACCTTGTGGTTGTTGGTGAGCACTGCAGCTAATGCAAAATCAGCTGGATAAAATAAAAGTCCCCACTCCTTTTCTTCCTTTTCACCTTTAACGCCGCGGTAATGGCGTGCTCTGAAAGGAGGGACATCTGTGGCTCGGGTAACTGATTCATGTGTTGATTGTCTCTGCTAGAAGTGAAAATATGTTTTGTGTGTATTCTCTTACTCTTGCTATGTTTTTAATTGTAATTGTTTTTTGTGTTTCTGGTTCTTGGTGTGTTGTGTCTCCTCTGTTTGTGTATGGTAGTAGACGCAGTAGTAGTGCAAGGCCCTGGATGGATAGCCTGGACCCTGAAACCCTGTATGTGTCTTCGGAGCAGACTGGGCAGGCCACACTACCTCTCCCTAACTTGGAAGTGTCCAACTTGGCACTAGGGGGGTAAGGAGCATTCAGCCTACTCTATCCTGTTCTCTGATGCCTGGGAAACTATAGAAAATCTGTTAGCACCCAGTAACCCATTGCATACCTTGCAGTCATGTATCATACTTAAGCAATCAATTAATCAGTCCATACATGAACTATAAATAAAAGAGGGTATACCTACAATGCAAGGGGTTTAACTGTGGCAGAAAGTAAAAATGTATGTGCAGGACTTCCGGTGGTGAGGCGAGCAAGATGGCTGCTTAATTTTGAGCTCCCGATAGCAAGTTAAAACTAGCCACCTTAATTCACTAATTATCACACAAATCGTTGTAATCTTTATTGGATTGAGTGGGGGAACGAAAACTAGAAGTCAGAGGAAACGTGACGGACAAGAAGGAAAGAATTCACTGGAGATGGACGACACGCAACGTACAAACGACGACTCAGCAGAAAACATGTGCTCAGTGCTCAAGTATCGTAAGGAAATACGCGATTTCAGGGCTGAGCATAAAACAAACTTGCATAAACTTAAAGAAGACATGAAAGCCAAACTCAAAGATCTGAAGCAGGAAACTTACCAAAAACTTTCTGCTAACTCCATACGTATCCACGGCCACGAAACTAGACTGAATGAAGCAGAAGCACGAATCGGTTAGGCTGAGACAGTTAACATGGCTATGAAAGATGCGCTGATTCGCAATTATGGGGTACCTGAAGAGAAAGAAGGTGACTCCATGTCTGATTTTGTGGAGCAACTTCTGAAAACTGAACTGGCAATAACAGCGGACATCAACCTACAGATCCAGCACGCTCACAGAGCTCTGGCTCGTATGTCGGACCGTAATGTGCCACCTAGGTCCATAGTGGTACATTTTTTGGAGTTTAATACCAAAGAAATGGTATTGAGAAAGGCCTGGGGAAAGAAGATAATGATTGAAGGGCGACGCCTATCATTTGATCACGACTAAGCAACGGAGGTTGTTCAGAAGTGCAAGGCATATACGGGAATGAAGAGGGCCCTGAAGGAGAAAGGTATCCGCTTCCAGACCCCGCCGGACAAGATGCGTATTCACTGGGACTCTGGAACACGCACATACGATAGTGCATAAGACGCAGCCCAGGACCTGAGGAGGAGAGGACACTCTGTGGAGACGCAAGCCTGCAGCGCTACGGAGCCGGACCCAGAGATGAAGCGTCTTCTTCAGGCTATGACATGGCAGCGTGACGAGGAGAGGAGGGAAGAAGGGAACGAGACCGCGCTTCGAGCAAGGGAAAGATTACAGGAATTTGAGCGGACCCCCTCCAACTAATTTCTATTTTGTCACGGTATGTTAAAATTCGTTAGTCCCAGTGTAGAACCAGCGGTGTTAAGCTAAATGACTATGATGCAACTTTTGCCCTTGGCTGAATCTTATATGAATAGCTATAAATGGTCTAAATAGTTGCAGGCCTTTTTTCTTTTCTTTTGTATATCTATATAACATGATTAAGGGGAGGAGACGATGCTGCGTTTTGTATTTCGACTCTGAAGGGCATTTTATTTATTTACTTTTGGGGATACTTTGCAACTCAAATAAGGACTGGCAGGGAAGTAACCTCCCTCTTTCAGTTCAAATTAATTTTTTCAATTTTTTCTGATGTTGGTATATATTGGGCTAAATCATTTGTGACAATGCTGATGACTTTGTTTGGACTACAAAATGAGTGCTATCAGATGACGTTGGACTGCTAGGATGCGTGAAATGGCGTGTTTCACCTAACTTGGAAGTCAACTGTTTTTTCTTTATTTTCTTTAGTTGGCACACGTCAGGCCTTTGCAGATTTAAGTTGTCTGGAGGTTTATGAATGTAAGGTTGGGTAATTTAAATGTCACATAACAATATAAAATTGGTGTCGCTTAATGTAAATGGGATGAATAATCCAGTTAAAAGTAGTAAGGTTCTGGCTAAATTGAAAAAAGAAAAGTTACTATTTTTACAAGAAACCCACCTGCCTCAACAAGAACATGAGAAATACATGCTTCACATGTTATAGTTCCTACAAACCTAGTTAGAAGAGGGGGCTATACACACTATTCAGTTACTCATTCTGTCTACTCCAGAATTGACTACTTCTTAATGAGTACTGGTGAAAGTCACAGGGTCACAGAGTGTAAAATTGGGGTGGCAGATGTATCAGATCATAATGCGATCAGCTTGACAATGCACATAAATATTAGGATAATAAATACTGTATGGAGGCTCAATGTGGGTATTTTGAATAATAAGATAAATTTGCAACAGATAAGGGAAGAGATAAAAAAAAGTATATAGAAGAGAATGATGATGGGGATGTGGACCCTGTAATACTGTGGGATGCCATGAAGGCAGTTATTCGTGGGAAACTGATCGCCCTGACAATATCACAAAAAAAGGCCTGACTAGCCACATACAAACACAAAGTAGAAAAGTTGAGAGAACTGGAGGAAAAATGTAAACACACAGAGGATCAATCGATATTACAACAAATTAAGAAAACAATGGGGGAGATAGATGAGATCCTCAGGGGAGAGATAGAAAAAAAGATTTGTAAAGCAGACTTATTATGAATCAGGACCAAAAGCAACTAGACTTCTGGCCAGATGCCTGCGTAAACAGCAGGCCTCTAATGTAATACATAAAATAAGGGACCCTCAAACCAATCAATTATTACATGAGCCAGATGAGATAGAAAGAATCTTTGAAGAATACTATAAGAAACTCCAAACCACCATCAGCTGATTAAAAAACAATAAGAAGTTTTCTTAACTCGCTCGACCTGCCATGTATTGGAGAGATACAGAATGATACCATCAAGTCACAAATTACAGTTAAGGAGCTGGAAGCTGCGATCAATCAACAAAAGGCCAGTAAATCACCAGGCAGCAATGGTTTTCCACCCGAATGGTATAAGGCCTTTAGGGAGGAGCTAACACCTCTGCTTTTGTCCTGTTTTAACTGGACCCTTAAAGAGGGCAGGGCTCCCCCATCATGGAAGGAAGCCATTATTACCATTTTACCTAAGGGAGGCAAAGACAAAGAACAATGTAAAAATGTTAGGCCAATCTCACTTCTAAATGTAGACTACAAGCTATTTACCTCAGTCAATTGCAAAAGATTTGAGACTTTTGTACCAGACCTGATCAACGAATATCAAACTGGATTCATTAGAGAGCGCCAAACACAGGACAATATTAGAAGAACCCTCCATATTGTAGACAACAAGGCACAAGTATGTTTCTGGTTAGTTTGGACGCAGAAAAAGTGTTCAATAGTGTTAGTTGGGTATTTCTATATGAGGTACTAAAGAGATTTGGCCTAGATGAAAATGCAATTTGGTGTATTAAAACTAGTTATCATGAGCCTACAGCTAGGATTAAGGTAAATGGAAGCTTGTCTAATAGGATTCAGTTAGATAAACAGGGCTGTTGTCTTTCCCCCACTCTTTTTGCTTTATATGTTGAACCCTAATAAGGGAGAGTGAAGACCTGCAAGGTGTCAATGTAGGGGGGAAAGAACATATCATTAGACTTTTCGCAGATGATGTCATTATTTTTATTGAACAACCAAATAACTGTCTCCCAAAACTAATGAATCTACTACATATGGACACTACTCAGGGTATGAATTGAATACAACAAAAACACAAATTCTTTCATTTAATTATTCTCAGTCCCAACAAGTCAGAGATGCATATAATCTGAAATGGAATTCTAAAACAATTAAGTATCTTGGCGTAACAATAACCAAAACTCTTTTCATGTTTGAAACCAATTATAACACAATTGATGAAAACATCCGAAAGGATGTTGAAAGGTGGTCTACCCTCCCTTTAGACTTCAGTGCTAGAATACAAATGGTTAAAATGAATATCTTACCCAGGCTGCTTTATTTATTCCAGTCTCTCCCAATTAACGATCCTCAAAGCAATGGGATAAGATGATCTCAAGATTCATTCGGAATAGCAAAAAGCCAAGAATAAAATTTAGGACACTTCAGCTGCCTAAAAGTAAGGGGGGAATGGCTTTACCAAATCTTAGGGCATATTTTTATGCAGCTCAACTCAGACCCCTGGCCTGTTGGTGTAGACCTGACTATGAGTCTCGATGGAAAGAAATGGAAAGGGAGATACAGGGTCACCAGACCCAGGTCTTGGTGGGAGACAAATATTTGACAAGGGCTTTGAGACATGTTATGGATCCAATAGTAGCATTTACGCTACAAATATAGAATGTTGTAGTCAAAAAATAGAAATTATAGGGAGGGGTGCACACATTGAGGTGGTTTGCATATGACTCAAAGTTTAAGCCAGGGGTGTATGATCCAATATTCAAAGAATGGGCACAGAAAGGCATAACGGCAGTGTGTACAGTTTCAGAGAATGGTGAATTTATGAGCTTCCAAGATTTGAAGGCAAAGTATGGCCTCGAAAACAAGGATTTTTTTAGATACATGCAGTTATCAAAAGAGAAAAAGGTCAGAACCAGACGAAACTTCAAATAATGTTATTGGGGTCATTGTGGATGCATACAAACAGAAGGGGCCTCGAGTCATCTCTGCTTTCTACCAAGCTTTGGAGGGAAGCAGGGGGGAAACAACGCTCTACATAAAAGCAAAATGGGAAGCAGAGTTACAGATTCAAATAACAGAGGAAGAATGGTATCAAATGTGTGAGAAACAATGTACATCCACAAACTCACTATGGAGGGAGTTTTGCTGTAAGAATTGAACTCACTTTTTCATAACACCCAAAATAAAAAGCAGGCAACAGCACTGTTGGCGGCTGTGTGGGAGCAGGGACGCTGACCACTCGCATATTTTCTGGAATTGTACAAAGATATGGCTATATTGGGGTAATGTTAATGCAGCTGATAGGAATATTTTGGGATATGAAATCCCAAATACCTGCCCTGTGATGTATCTTGGGAATGTATTGGAAAAGTATTGTGATGAGAGAAGACCTCTACTTGACTAAAGTTTTACTTGCAGCAAGTAAGAAAGCCGTCACCAGAAATTGGCTTAATGTAAACACTCCCAAACAGGAACAGTGGCTGGAAATTGTATGTGTATATATATCTATATCTATATCTATATATATATATACACATACATACATATATATACATACACACATACACATATATATATATATATATATATATATATATATATAGATATATATATATATATATAGATATATAGAGAGAGAGAGATATATATATAGATATATATATGTGTGTATATGTATATATATATATATGTGTATATATATATGTACCGTATGTCCTGTACCGAAACGGTTCAATACAAATACATGTATTGTTACACCGAAAATAAGTATATCTGCTCCAAAAAATTGAAGGAACGCTTTTTTTATTGCGTATGGCATGAGGTCAATTGAATCTGTCTGATAATGATCAGGTCGGTTAAGTAGCAGAGGGCGTTGTTAATCAGTTTCAGCTGTATTGGTGTTGATGGAATTAACAACAGGGGCACTAGAGTGGCAACAATGAGCAAACCCCCAAAACAGGACTGGTTTTACATGTGGAGGTCATTTCAAGTTTCTCCCTCTTGATCTTTTTTGGCTGGTTTTCCACTAGTGCTGGTTTTGGACAGAGTCATTATCACTACTGGCAGTATGAGGTGATTCCTTAACCCTACA
>OMLP01015379.1:0-13298 GCA_900302685.1 Spondyliosoma cantharus | reverse complement strand
CAGGTTTCTACGGAGCGGTCCACCAGCTTCCCGGCCTCGACAAGCTGCTCCTGACACACTGGGGAGCTGATGGTTGGGCTCACCACCTGCACCACACGTTGTCGTTGGCAGAAATACAGACGGATTAGAAGAGCTGAACACTGTTATGATATTAGAGGGGCTGTTATTCATTAGTTTTTTAATTAAAGAAAATCAATTCAATCAGTTCAATTTTGCACTTTCAAATCTTAAACTGTAAATGGTAAACAATGTGTCATACATTCTGTCTGGATGATTTCCAGTATGCTGGTATGTCCTTTACCTACTTCTGAGATGAACAAGTTTCAGACCAGTACCTTGGTGCAAGCCACCAGCTGTGAGGTTGACAGGGCACACTGAGTGGCAGCTGCGATCACCCGGTTCTGCAATATGGTGTCCTCGGCCACCTGGGCCACGTTCTTGGCCTTTAGGACCAACATAGCAGCTGCATTGGCCACTGCTTTGGCCAGATTCATCAGGGTGTCCTGCAACACATTAATCAATGTCCTTCACTGAAACACAGCACAGCTGTGCACATGTGACTGAAGGGACCAGGAAAGTAAATGTTTGTCACTCATTTTGTTCAGTGGATGTAGTGTGAATACTGGACATCTAATACACAAACAACAGTGTAACAGTATTGTAGTGATGACGAATTTTGGGAGGTGAGTAATAATTTGCATATGCATTATGAAGTAAGGAAATAGGAGGAGAGGAGCATCGGATTTGAATGATAAATAAGGAATCAACATAGTAACACTTTATATTAAGGCCCTTGTAAGAAGAGTTAGTAGGCCCTTAAACTGAAAGTCTTAAGAGGATGCTTTTAAGCTTTTCATAAAGACTTATAGGGCCTTTTTGCCTATCAACTAACTATAACAAGGACCTTAATATAAAGGGTAACCGTTAACATTAATGATTCCTGTCATACTGGATTTTTTCAGTTAAAGTTCAAAATTATGCCTCATCAACTGAGTTTTTGTTCTGTGGGGTTCCCCAAGGTTCTGTTCTCACCCCAGTACTGTTTGCACTGTATTCACTTCTTGAAGATATCTGTTACCATTGTTATGCAGATTATATTTGTTTATACATTTCATTTCAGCCTCAATATGTTTGAATAGCTTTGCTTTTCTAAATTGACTCAACTCTCTTGCCTCAAAACAGAAGTTCTTATTTCTTGCCGAGATGGCATTGTAACGCCTCAATGTTTTTTTTGGTCAGGCTGCTTCGTTCGTTCCTGTTTCTACCCACTGAGAAATTTAGCTAAACTAAGACCTGTTGTGCCAAGTCTTCGGTTGGAGATGATAAGTGATGCGTTTACTTCCCTCTCGTCTCAACTGTTGCAACTCTCTTTTCACATGTCTTAGCAAGATTTCCATAAATCGCCCACGGGTGGTTCAAAAATACTGCTGCCAAGCTTCTGACGAAGACCACCAAAAGGTCTCATGTTACACCAATCCTCACGTCTTTACACTGGCTGCCCAAAATCTGTTATTAAGTTATTTGTAATCTAGTTGAAGGGCTACTAGTGCCATGATGCATAAGCACCTCAGAGCCCTCTCCCACTGGGCTTCTGCGGACACTGTTGACACCTTCAAGAAGCAGCTAAATACCCATTTGTTCTGACTTGCTTTTGCTTATTTTTTCTTTTGGCTCGTGTTTTAGCTGCTTGTTCGCTTGTATTGTCTGGTGCTTTGTTTCTTTTGTTTTCGTGATTCTTTTGTGAGGCACTTTGTGACATCGGTTCTTGAAAGGAGCTATATAAATAAACGTACTATTAATATTATCATCATTATTAAAGAGAGTGGTAACAAGGCTGTGATACTCTCAAAATATAAGGTGTGTATGCAGAGAGTAATTGGCGCAGTTAATGAAGTCTACATATTGTGTTAATGGATGTCTGAGGCACCGCATTGTCATTTTCCTCCCAAATCCTCTCCCCCTGACACTCTGTTATAAAAATCAGTCTAATAATAAAGCCAGACATGATGTGCATATTGACATTTTTAAAGGGGGGCTGAGAATGTGAGTGTATGTGTGTCTTCCTGTTTGGCCTGAAGTGTCATAGAAACAGTGAGTGGGCGGCGTCCAACCTGGAACTTCTCATCGGTCTCGCCCTCCCCCATGTGACGGAGCAGGTCCCCGCTGGCCTGTCCGATGCTTCCTGCCGCAGTCAGCACCGTCTGTCTGGGCTGAACGAGGATGACATCACCACATTCATTACACTGGCCGGGCCTGCTCTCACACAGGCCACCGTGAATTATCTAAAACAGACTTCTGGATCAAAAATCCTCATCACTGGGGCACTGATAAAAAGAGAAGCATGCAATCCAACACTGCATGTGGCTTTGTGGCTACTGGGATCACATTGGAGGATGAAACAGAGGAATAATCAGTGGGCGCCTCACCTCAGCGGCTGCGGGCTCAACAGATCGGAGCAGATCTGACACAGCTCCTGCCAGCATCCTGGCAGCGCCCATGAGCTTGTGTCCACTGCCCACTTCATCGTCCATTAGCGCCGCTAGAAGCTTGACACCCTTAGACATTTCGGTGAGGTTGGAGGAGATGGTGGTGATGGCGCAGCCCACCGCTGTGTAGTCGGTTTCCGTGGGTTCACCTGCAGAGGATGGATTGCCATCGTTACAACCTACACCTCTGCTCTGCATCTTAATTTGTTCTGCTGCTGCCACGTCTGCTTAGCTAATCCGTGAGGCAGCTTGCGTGTCACATGCTGTAACACACACATCAGTGTCAGTGTCATAATTAGAGCCCATTTGAAATGGTTCCACAGGGATGAGCACGCTGATGGAGCAAGTGGCCGTGAAGAAGAAAAACTTTGTATTAGACGGTGGGGGGAGAATAAGTGCAACCACACAGATGGCGAGGTAAGATTAAAACCCTGAAAAAGGCTGGCAGGAGCTTGACTGGCGCTGGGCCAAGCAACACGGGGAGCAGAGAGAGACGCAGGCAGCAGGTTGAGCTTCGGGACAACAAGTTCAAGATTTAGTTATCAGTAGACATATTTATCAGGGAAAATGATTGGGGGAAGGCACCTCTGTTTAAAAGAGATTCATCAGCAAGTGCTTAACAACGACTGGGTAATGTTTTTATTGATTCCCTCCTTGGGCTTGCAATAACAACATAGATAAACAATATTTCTAAAACAGAGCAATTTCCTTTGGAGCTTAGTCAGGCTGAGGCTTCATAAACTCAAACAAATGAAAACTGAAAAAACAACAGCACGTTGCATCCTTTAACTGTTTAGTATTCTCCTGGGTACTCACCTGCAGTGAGATTGACCACAGATGCTGTTCCAGCGGTGATGGCATCAACTTGAGAGTGGATTTCATGTTTGGATTCGTCCACTTTGTTCTGTACCCAGACCCTGGATGCCTTTCAGTGGAGGAGGAATACGAGAGCGATTGGGCTTTCATCACAGTGGGTGATTTTCAGCTCACATAAACTTTCTCAGGCAGGATTAAAGGACGAGGGTTGTACAACACCTACAGCTCTGGAAACACTCGAGCATTAAATACAGCCTCCGTATTTACAGTCAGCTCCATATCCTAATTATATTTGAGAAATATGATTGACTTTGATGTGATGCGAATGCTTAATTGGATCTAAGCAATCTTTGCTTTGAAAAGCAGAGGCTGAACTATCAGAAAGCAGCTGCTGTTAATGATGGGATTTTAGTGGAGTATTCTATCCTCATAACACTGTGTAGTAAGTAGGGAGAAGACTTACCAAGTCTCGACCCAGAGGAGGCGGATTATCTACATATCCTAGGTCAGCCTGAGCCTGCTGCACAGCCTGCATACTGCTGTTGATGGTCCCCATCAGGGCCTGCTGGGCCAGACTCTGACAACAACAAACAACAGAGACACTCAGTGAGCAGATGACTAAACAATCGCAATCTAAATACACTATGTGTGCTGTAAGTGGTAGAAACCCTCAGTCTTGCAAAGTAATGTGTATAAACCACAGGAGACAGATGGGCTTTTAGATTGTGTATGATGACTTTTCATTCTCCGTCTCACTCACAGCCCTCTTCATATAGTTTATTGTGGTTCATTGTTGACAGTGGGGACCACAAACAATACTTCTAGCACCGCAGATCAGATTTACATTAAAACATGTTGGACTTATCTCAACACTGTGTTTTGGAAGTTAAAAAAAAAAACAATAGGGAATTGAACCCAAAACCAGTGCTTCATCTTTTTCTATCCATTCAGTACATTTTTAGTTGAACACTACAGTATTTTAAGCTCAAGGTGTTTGTCCAGTGAAAATGCTCTCACTCACCAGCGGGGGCATGTGTCCTCTGTGCATCTGCCCTGTGGTGATTTGCTGCTGCGCTGAGGGCATAGTGCCCATATTGAAGGTGTCGGGGCCGCCGATAGACCCCGACCGAATTATACCTGGAAGTGCGACTGAGCCGTGCTCCACGCGGCCCACCCGGTTAAACTGCTGCTGCAAAATTGTGGACCTGAAACAGGAGAAAAAAGGGATGGATGTTAGATCGAAAAAAGTGCAAAGATGCATTCGAACCTGTGACCTTTGTCATATAATCTTCTATCCTCATCAAATCTGCTGATTATTATATTTTAATTTAACTGTCTGTGTTTGAAAAAAATCACATAATTCTTTGCAAACTGACTCATGGAGGTGTTTTGGCGATGACTATTTTCTCTTGTCTCTCGTGTGTGTACCTTTAAATGCTGATAATTGTTTCCGATGATAACTGTTACAAAATCATAATTAAAACAATTATCACGCAAACAACTGCTCCCAGAGTGCAGAGGCATTGTCAGAAAAAAAAAATATTGTACCGAGCATCATTTTTCTGCCCAGCTCAACAGATGCTCCTGACTTCATTGGTTAATTATGGCTTGTTTTGAGAGGCAGCAATTATGTTTTTGTGCTGAGAACGACAACATGAGTCAATTGGCCCATAAGCAGCAGGAATATGATGCCCCATTCTGCCAAGCGAGTGGTTTCAGGAAGAGCCATGTGGATTTCCAGTGACAACAAATTTACAAGCTTCGGGTGACAGAGCCCAAGTCCATCAGCATTACCTTAATTACTAAAAGTTACTAAGCTAGATTAGGAAAAATCAGGATGACAGTATCCAACTGAGAGATAAGAATTACTGAATAAATCAGCTTCCAATGAGACGTGATGTCTTAACTTGCAAATGATGCAGCTTCCTGTTGGGAAATAAGATGATAATTTAGCTGCTTTACCCCGAGGCATGTTTTGTGTTTAGGTGTGCATAATCAACAATAGTCCAAGGAAGCAATACAACAAATTGTACTCTGAAATATCGAGAACCTTGTCAGTGTTATTTTAAAATTCATAGTGCCGTTTTTGTGTTCGATTCTAACATTACTTCTCATGGGGGTTCTGTGCTGGGCAGGCAGATATGTAATCACATGCACAATTAAACGGTGAGGTTTACATTCACGAAGAATAACTAGAATGTGTGGGACAGCGTGAAATACAGTTGATAGCACGCGAGTACTGCTCACTTCTTAGGGGAGACCGACTCCTCCAGCATGGTGGATTCTTCATCTCCCTCAAGGCCAAAACGATCCTTACTCTGCTTCTGCAGAGGGAAGAGCAGCAGACACGCTGTATGTAATGCAGGCTAAATGTACGGATTTATGTTGTGGTCTTTACATTTAATTCTTAATTACTTGCCTTCTTAAGGATGATATCAATGTATCCAGCAATGAGTTGGGATATCTGCTCCCCCTCTGTAGTCTGGACTGAGTAGTAACTCTCCTGGTACTCTCCGAAATCCTTTAGTAATGCATCGAAGAGAGCAGAGAATCAGGGCAAACTATTTTAAATGTGTCTATCTTGCATTGATGAAAGACCCTTTACCTAATAAGATCCTTCCAGACTGCTCACAGACAAAGAACTGCCTTACTGGGTTGAGGTTCTGCACCTTCATTATTTCTAACGTTAATAAAAAGAAAAATTGACTGAGCTTCTGTGGCGCATCCTATTTCTCAAAAGAGATGATTAAAAATTAGATGTAGTGAACCTAGCAACTCACTTCAAAGCCTCCATCTGAAATGCAAGGGTGAACATTTTTGGGTTTAAATCAATGCAATAATGGAATAATATACCTTGGAGTATTTCTAAAATTTGCATAATCTATTAATCTTTAAATGCAGCGCTCCTTTCCAGTACAGGAGGAAAACAGACAGCACCATTGCCAACATTTGGTAAAAGAAAATTGAAAAAGCTTTCAGATAAATAATACATCCAAATACTGCACATTCTTCCCCGGGCATCTATTGTTAACTCAGATGAAATGGCTGGCTAGCATGCTGAAAACATTCAATATTGGGAGTCTGAGGTCGCAATGATTTTCAGGATGCTGTTTGTGTGGAGAAAATGAAAACTGGGGGAAAGATTGAATACGTGGTGCAGAGCGGTGCAAATCACACTATGCATAGAATAACCCAGTGTGTGCAGAGGATTAGGAGTGTATGACTCTTTAAGGAAGAGGACTGGATGCAGAGAGTCGCACAGTACCAGGGTGAAGCTCTTGGGGGAGGCAGCCCATCTCTTGACTGTTGTCAGCGGCCATTCCTGCACCACATCCTTCGTCTTCTCATCCACTCGCATCACTGACTCTTTGGTTATCCCCAGAAGCCGTGGGACCAGCTTATTTTTACCCTTCATCTTTTCCTGTCGGATAGGGAAACATCAGACAGCGTTTATGTCGGCGCTAAACACCTACACAGATGATTCATTCAAGGCGCGGATACAAAATCATTGTGCCATTCCGCTGGTGCTGTCGCTGTGTCCGTGGCTTAAAGGCCCGAATGGAAGAGGAGGAGGAGGAGGAGGAGGTGGAGGAGGAGGAAAAAGGGGGGTGGGGGGCAGCTGTGAACTGACCCAGCAGAGTTCGGGCTTGTTTAACTGCTGCTTTATTGAACGGGGTCTCCACAGGCTTTAGTCACTGTCAGCACACCAGCATGGTGCTTCCACAGGCTCTCTGCCTGACCAGCTCCAGTGCCCTCCACTCTCTGCCCACTGAAAATCTATTACAGCTCACTTCAGAGACTGAGCCTACACTTGGCTCCCCTCCAGGGGTGCAGAGGACGACACAAAAATTAGCGGTTTGTAGAGACGGGGGCGTTGAAAATACGCACATCTTACGTCTCCAGGCTATTGTTTCTCTATCGCGAGGTCAGAATGAAGAGCCGTGAGAATCACACCAAGGCCAATAAGTAGAAAAGCCTTCTATGTTCGGGGCTCTTAAACACAAGGACAGATAACATTATCCGACTGTTCAAGATATTCTCATGCATAGGTTTATTAAAAACCTCCATTGTTTTAGGTTACATTACTTGAACGTCATGATTATCAAGCAGGAAGTTTGATTTTTCTTATCTGAAGTGGCCATCTGAGGTTTTACATTAAAACAAATAGTTTAACCTTGGTAATTGTGGGGAAATCTGCTTGCGCAAAAGATCACAATAGATGTGGGGCGTCTATACTTCACACACCTGCACGCATGGCTCCAGCAAACACACACATGAAGGGATATTTACTTTCCATGCGCAGTGTATCCATATCTGTGAAGTCTGCAGCCATGGAGGGCTCGCCATCCTACAACCTCCAGTGATTAAAGACTGACAGATGAAAAATGGGAGGTTACACCAAACTCTCAGATGTGCCTCAACAAAGGCCGGTCTGTGCTCCTGCCTTTGCTAGCATCAAGAGGAGAGTGCAGCTGGAGTGAATTATTTAACAGTCTCGAAATCTCCATCACTACATCCCCTCATCGAACACTGACGGCGCTCGTGCGTGCACGCACACAAAGATAATCTGAACCCTGCAGTCTGCTTTAACTACAGGCCAAACATTCCATTTATCGTCCATTAGGACCACAGCAGACGACTGCACTCTTCCTCCTTTTTTCCCCCTCCGACTCTTTCCTGCAAGTTCATAACCAAATGGGCCGCTGTCAGAGAGCTTTCATAATACCTGCTGGTGCGACTTCATCCCGTTCGCATGCTGCACTTCCATTCCACTTTTGTGTTCGCCAAAGCAGAACAGAACAGAATTGCTATTGTCACAAGTATTTGGCAGCGCTGAGTGTGCTGCTGAACCTCCAGCTTCCACGCCGGAGCTCCTGATTTTGTCGTGATAATGGGGTTTTTGGTGTTTTCAACGAGCTCTCACACTGTACCCGTTTGACAGCGCGGTCCGTGTCGGAGCAGCTTCCTAATCACCTCTGTCACTCATTAGTACAAAAGTATCTCATGCGCATGCCATGTTTTCTATAACCAGATGTATTATTAATTGACATTGCTCAGTTGTTACTAAAAGTGTCCCTGGCTTTACAATTTCATCTGCTGCATTTTAAGACCTCATGCCTTAAACTTGAGTACAATGTTACCCTAACTGATAGAAAGGAGAGGAATATGTGGAGATCAGAGGGGAGACAGAAATCCCCTTTCCTTGGAAAATGAATCTGAATTTGGAACATTCCCGAGGTAAACGGGTTCATTGGTAACCGGTGATACTATCATGATTGGGTATGAAAGGGACGTTCTCAAAAGGCCCAGTCATTCACAAGAAAGGATGGGGAGAGGATCAACACTTGTATAACGGAGATTACTACATGAGCTGTGGAGCGCCTCGTGAAACTGTTTATGTACTAAATCCAGTACATGCAATACATTTGAAAACATTCTTGTTTGCCAATTCACCTCATTACTGGTGCTGATTCGTGTGATTTTAGCGCTTACCTTCACCAGGAAGAAGGACACTCCGTACGTCTGCAGGGACCTGGCGAGCTTCACATACTTCACTTTTGCCTCGATTTCCGTCATCTCTCCGCAGTTTGCATGGTCCTAGACAAACGACATCATTTACATCTCCACCTCCTCATACTGATCACTACATGTGCTGAGCACATGTTACATTATGTTTTGCAGTTTCTCAATTTATGCCTCAACAGAGAACAAATTACTATAATTCCCACTGGCCTCCCACAGTTTCAAACACATTATTTTCTTTAAATGCAACATTTGAGTGATGTAATGTGCATACTTGGAATATTTTCTTCTCGGACCCTCTCTGCTTGATGTACTCTTTGGGTAGGAACTCCTTCAGGCTACGGAGACAAATGACATTTTTACACGGTTACCCTTTGGAGCTACAGGCATTTCCTTTTCAGTTAACATACCTCTACATATGAGGTCATTCTTGACCTACTGCCTGCATATCAGAAAACAGTTGTAACAGCTGACATCACCCGAGAGCTTTCCACTGGAGGAAATCCCTGAAGCAACAGCCTGTGCTGAAGCTGGAGATAACCACTGTATATGCACAGCTGTGAACTAAACATTATGAAAGTACAGAGTTGCTGTGATGTTGGTGTGAATGCTTGATTATGAACAGGAAAGGCTTACTCCAGGAATCCAGGCTTGTGTTTGTGCTCCACATGGGGTCCGAACTGGATCTGAGCCTGGATCCCTGCAAACTCGCAGGCTTTATCAAAGGAGACCGGGTGGGATCCATTCAATATATCATCCCTGGCCTGCAGGAGACATGAAGAGAGACAGGGGGGTAAGTAGGAGGCAGAAACACACACATCCAGGAAAGGGATAGAACTACAAAGGCTCGAGTATTATCCAAAATTCACCCAACAGAATGAGCACTTTGAATGCATCGTGGCTTCAGAGAAGATGTCTTCTGAGAGAATGACTAAGTGTATCCGTACTGCAGGGACACCATAACGGAGACTCATCCACACAGGGGAGCCAAATAAGATTTGTTTGTGACAATAAAAGCCATTCTGCTGGCTTTCAAATGTGGCAGCGCCGACGATTTGTCATCACAGCCCATTACGTGTTATTAAAAAGGAAAACACATTACAGAAATGCACCGGTCTTTCACAATATCCCATCTGCATTACAGAACGGCCCTCAATATGTTGGTAAGAAATCTAATGAATGCTTTGTTTCCCACTTAGAAAGACAAAAACACCGTTTGGTGCTGCTGAGACATCGCTTATGTTTCCCAGCATTTTCAGCCGGGCTGTCTACATTATCTTCACCATTTAGGTAGACGGAAAGGGAGAAGCCTTTGTTGACATCTTTCAAATGATTGTCAGTGTGTGCTGTTTTCTCCAGGGGGCAGTCAGCTCTGCCTCTCTCTCTCTCTCTCTCTCTCTCTCTCTCTCCCTCTCTGTCTGTCTCCTCTCACTCCCTCTTTCTAGCTCACTGCTGCAAAATTAATGGCTCCAAAAGCTGAGGGGCCTAGCCGATAGTGAGAAAGGCTCCATCAGTGCTTTTAGCATTAGCATATCGGTGCACGACGCGGACCCTACTCATTCTTACGTCCCATTACATCAATGAAAAACTAAGCAGCAGCTTATTGCTGTAATGAGGGCAACAATCTCCTCCACTCACAATCAAGTCCTTTCCCCCAGTGCCATTCACAGCGGAGCACATAAGCTCTTTACTGCATGCAAGAAGATACTCTAAAATTAGCCCTTACACATGCCATTCACCCTGCTGCACACTGCTCACACATGCTTTTATTGTGAAGTTAGATGCTGGAAACTGCTTGGAGGATGCAGATCGGTTATGATGAGTTAACAAGAGGGCCGCAGTTATTTAGAAAAATTAATTAGTACATAAAAGCCTGAGTGTGGGTTTGCAATTCATAATCTGCCTTCACAGAGACATAGAGTGTAGCACAGAGACTGTAGATACAGAGGCTTCAATATCTTTAATTATTACAGGAAGTGTGTTAAATACAGGGCTACAGACTTTTGTATATGGACAGTGGGGCCATGTCCAAACCAAGATTACTGTCCATGCAATATTTGAGCAAACTTGTTTCCATTGTCTTTGGAGTGAAGTCACATTTTTCTGATTTCCAAGATAACCAATCCCTTGGTCACATGCTCACTAGTATGTTATAATTGTGTGTTTGGAGTTCCTGGTTGCATATGTTGTTAGAAACCTAGAAAGACGTTTACTCAGCTGGAGTAAAAGAAGAGTGTCAGTAAAACGAAAAATATGACGAGAACTGATTTAATGATGATCAACACCCTGAAATTAAAGTGAAAGTATGACAACAGTAATGAAAAGGATGCATGTTATCGCTTGCTGCTCTATTCTTTCACTGGTAATGAGGTTAGTGAGCCAATATCCAGCAGTGGTAAATACAACAGTTGCCAGGCAGCCAGAAACTCCCCCCAAAAAAAGGTTAATTCTCTCAACCACTGAGTTAACTCAGTCTGCCTGGAAATGATGGCAGTTTAGCAGAAAGATGGTCAACAACCTGAATACTACTCTGGGACAGAACAGTAAATAGAAAATTAATATCCATTTTACTACTGAGAAATTGTTCAGCAAATGGCTTTGCAGGCGGAAAAGGCTCTGCTCTCTGATGAGGCAGAAAACCTTGTTGGGAGTAAAACTGCAGCGACTACTGAATTAACTGATTCATTGTTTAAAAGAAAATGAATCACTTACTCTTCAGATAAACAAGTTTAGTCTTTGGGTTATGGACTCTGTATTACAAATGCAGCTACCTGAAGACATAATTTAAGGCTCTGGGAAATTGTGATGAGCATTTTTCACAATCTTTTCAACATTTTATAGACTTAATAACCAATCACTTAATAATGAAAATAATCATTTGCTGCAGCCCTCGTTAGTAGGGACGTATCAGCAGAGTGAAGTGAGAGGTGTCAAGTTACAATGGCAATGCTGCACAGCAAGTTATTGGTCAGCTGATAGCTACATAGACATAATAATGGTATACTTGGCACATTAACAAACTCATTCAGTGATAATCCCATAAAGTTTACAATCAACATTAAATTATTCATTGGCCAGGTCATTCCAGCCTCAGATTAAGCAGCCAATCTACAGGTACAAGTCTCGTCTTGGTCAAACGACTCTTACCACGCATGTCAACAGAAAAGACAACGAGGATAGGCCCTGAATTTTCTCAAAGCGGATATGATGAGGCAAACAGGCGCTGGTTCTGGGACATTTTAATAGAGCTGCATGGGTGGAAGTGAAGCACAAGACATCAGAAGCTGTGACACATACAGCCTGAGGCTGCAGCGCTGAGGTCAGTCAGTCGACCACGGATCAGCAGAGCGCACATAGTATAATACAGCCTTAAAAATAAATGCTGACATAGGGATACAACACAGCAGCTAAATGCACGCAGAGATCGATCAGGACAGCTGCTAATAAATCACAGAATAGAGGAATACTGAACAGCTTCATGAGCTGGAGAGAACACAGTTTTATTGATTTGTATTTTGACCAAAAAATAGTATATATATTGCATTTTAAAAAGATTAATTAGGGGCATCGTGGTGGATAATTTCAGTATCTTCAGTATCTGAGCTGGCCATGGTTCAGATCCAACCTTAAACCCATCTCTCTCCTCTATCTCTCTGTATTGTTGTTTTTTAATAAAGCAGAAATGCTCCATAAGCTCTTAAAGTGCACAGGCTCTTACAGAACTACTGCTGCAAAGAAATGTGATGATGTAATGATGTTACATTCTGTAGGATGGCAAATTCATCGCCTGTCCCCGCTTTGGGCGATGCCACGGTACAAAGAGTGTACTTTCTTTTAGAATCAGCTGAAGTGAGCAAAGGCGAAAAGCAAAGGAGCAGGACACACAGGGAGATGTTATTGCTGCGGAGGTTTATCCTGGCCTTAGCACAAATACATGACAGAGAGGGAGTGGCTGAGTAGTAAAGGAGATTAGTCGGTTACTGGCAGAGCTCCCATTATATGAGTGTGTGTGTTTGTGCGTTAGTGTGCGTGTGTGTGTGTGTATGTGTGGGTGGGTTAGAAATCATGGAAGCTTCAAATCACTAATAAACATCTGAGATCATCGCCGATTCGCAGGGATGCTCCGTCAAAGGAACACCAGCAATAATGTCATCATCGGCACCATCTGAATCAAATTACTCAACGCGGCAGAGTTTGTGAGAATTACGGAGAATTGTGAATGATGAAGGATGTTAAAGAGGAAAATGAAAGGAGGAAAAAAAGCTGCGTGACAAAAGAATAAAAAGCGAGGAGAGGAAGGCCCGGGGTATGTTCCACTCTGCTAAAGATCTCTCTTCTGGCTCTGTTTGGCCTTTTTAACACAGTGACAAATTAGAGCGGCTGCCATGTGAAGAGTCTCTGTGATCTGCCTGTGTAACAATCTGAGTGTGTGTCACAGAGAGAACAAGGGAAAGACAGATGAGGAAGGGCAGC
>OMLP01015377.1:0-15895 GCA_900302685.1 Spondyliosoma cantharus | reverse complement strand
ACATATATATAAATCCTAAATCAGAGCTATAATCAATCTAATTGGCCTACTCTAAGAGGCCCGAACAACTATCATTACCTCCGGGCTGCTAATGGTGCTGTTGTTGGCTCAGGGCAGCCTACATTTACCAGCCAACTCTCTCTTTACTGTACAGCCAACTCGCTCACATTACAGCCAGTGTTTTGCTCTCAGTAGCCTTCTGCCAAAAGGGTGATGGGGCACAGTGAAGGTAGCAAACTACTTAACAGCAGACAGTAGACAAATGAAAGAAAAAGGTTTAGCAAGCACCTCTACAGTGTGACAAATGAACCAGCTGAGCTCTGCTGACACAGTGGGGGGGCATGCAGGCAAGAAGCACATTGACAGTCGAGAACTACTACCTGAAGTTAGAGCCTGACAGGGTACCGACGACATGGATACATGTGAAATACATTGAAAAAGGTAATATTCATTGTAGTTCTGATTCAAAGTATTGCTCACTATGAATCAAGTTGATAGTGTATTAGTTGATGCTTCAAACATCTGATCTTCATTCCAGCTTTTAATGCATCTGGACTTAGAGCACCATGTCTGCCAGAAAAGTAATGTTCTCTGGCACAAAACACAGTGGCAGCAAATGAGCAGAGTTAATCGAACGCTGTGAAGCAATGAAGAAAAAAAAAAAAAACATTTCCAGAAAATAAAGATTGACTCACTAGGGGTTTAAAGTTCCTCCTCACTTTCCCAAACTTTTCTACACACATGGCTATGGTCATACTGATGTTTCAGGGGACAGCCAAAGGAAAATGTTTGCACCAAAATAAATTAATGCCAACAGCAACCTTTTTATACCAATGAATGAGCCAAGCCAACCTGGGTCAAAGAGGGTGATGAAACTTGGACTGTTTTTTTTTACTCATGTCCATGATTTCTATTTCTGTCTGAAATGTAACAATGAATATCTAGCAGGTTACAGAAGGCAAGCTGCAGATCCTGAGAGGGTTAGCCATGGTGTTAAATCACTCTCCATCCTTTCAATCTGGATGTACAACCCCCTGCCTCCATTATTCCATTATCTATGTTCTCTTTTGCAGAGTAGTGGAAGATGAAATGGGTTACAGTACATAAAAGATGGAGGGCAAAGGATGAGGCAGTTGGCTGGAGCAGAAGCGTTGGGGGCAATAGGTGGATGGATATATGTGAATTTTACTTTATGTTTGCTACTGTGCTGTGCTCGCAAGACACGATAACTAAAAAGATTACAATGCCCTGCCTGCAGAATCTGCAGGGGAATGTAGTATTTCTTTTTCAACAAATAGATATTTTTCACAACAACAGTCCCTCTGCTATGCTTTACCCACGGATCACACTATGATATGTCATTTCTTTTTGTCATTTTTATTGTTTTCAGCGTGGGTACTTTTGGCTCCATCCCCACCATCTGCTTTACATTCCATTCCCTATGAGCTTACATCTTTCAGAGGGAAAAAGCTTTAACAATGAGGATAAATTACAAAGCAAACAAAACTTAAAAGCCTTGGGCACATTTGTATTTCTGCTGGTTAACTTATGATACTGTACAAACTGGCAATACAGTAATTTTCACTAGTCACAGACATTTAGACGAGACACAGTCTTAAATGTAAATAAAAGCAACATTATTCAGACCTAGATGGTCACATATTTAATTCGAGTCTGGTCTCACCAAATGTAGTATAAATAACACGCCACTTTCTTAAGTCATTTAACATGTTATCACATTGGCTTTTTTTTGCGTCCATGTGTCATTTGAAGTTAGAGAGAAAGAAATGCAATGTCGTATAAAGAGGAGGAGCCTGTCGTGACACATGTCACATCCATAACATAAGCTATGTAACCCTAACCCTCGCCTTTTCCTTAGCCTTTCTGTTAACGTGATCTTTTCCTGAACTTAACCAAGTAGTTTCATTGACTATACCAAAACAAACAGCAGCCATTTCACAATTTTAAGCACATGTTTATTATTGTTACCATGACTACCAAGGTAGCTAACTATGAGGACAACTGACGAAGGTCAACAGATTTCTTCTCTTTTTTCTGCACATCCAAAACTTTAAAATCAGCAGCATTAAATGAGCATTAAATGACACAAGAAAAGCCTAGAATGTATGGATGCATGCACGTGGTGTGCCATTTATGCACTTTACACATTGTTAAATTAGAAATTTTTCCAAATTCAATGATACATTCGGGAAAAGGTATGTACTGTACTAGCATTAAAGCAAAACTTGTTCATTACTGTTCCATTCCTGAGATTCTTTCTGACCTCCGGTGGGTATACGCCCTGACCCATGACTCACCTGGGTGCCGTCTGGTCCGATCAGATCCAGCGATCCCACGGTGCTGTAGAGAAAACGTGTGATCTTCATGAAGTTGTCATCTCCGATAGACCAAGAGCCGTCTACCAGGAACGTCAGGTCAGCCTTGGCCTCCTTACACACTAGACAAACAGACAGAGAGAGACGAGAGAGATGTATAGATTTAGACTGCACATAATTTTATCTCTGCATTTCATACAGAATGAAGGTTAGCGGAGGACAAAGCATAGCATGAATTTTAACTGGCTGTTTAATATGTTCAATCTTAAGAGTAAATATGCATAGTATGAAGCACTGTAAATACACATCTGCTACAAAAGGCTAAATATGCAAAGGTCCTCAGATTAATTTTCACACTGACTTCTAAAATTAAAGGTAGTGCACACTCTCCAACTCAAGAAAGAAAAACAACAAGAAAAGTGCTATTTCCATTGGGTCTTTTTCTCTTTCTGAGAGCTGCTCATTCATATTCCTAGTCCAACAGTGGCTTTCTTTTCCCTATTCTATTATTCCTCTCAGGTTTCTCAGTGACTCCCAGTAGCCTTATCTTTGCCTCCGTAAAGTTGTTTTGTGGTTTTAACAAGTTTTCAAACTCTAGTTATTCACTAAATTCCAAAAACACCTTTCACGACCATGTCAGCCTCCATAAAAGTCGAGGAAAAAAACTTCACTGTAACTATGCTGTTTATGGGGAAAAGGGGGAGTCATTTTAAATCAGAGAGAGGAGAGAAGAGAAGAGAAGAGAAGAGAAGAGAAGAGAAGAGAAGAGAAGAGAAGAGAAGAGAAGAGAAGAGAAGAGAAGCTACTGCACTAGTGTTAATTTTGTTTTTAAAAGACATATGCTATTGTCCTTCATCTTAAGTGGAGCTCTCGTGCTTGTCGGCAATGTCAAGTTAAAGGTGAGCTGGAGAATGTTTTGAGAACAAGGTTAATGTGATTGATTCTGTTAAAAGCTGTGATTTTACTAAGACTTTCTCATTCTCTCTGTCTGTGTTATTGTCTTAACCACTCTCACCACTCATCATCATTTTCTTTCTATTTCTGTTTTTTTTACTGCACGTCTTTTGTCACTGCTTTTTGTCTGTTCTGACTACTGTGCCTATTGTCCCATTTGTCGCTCATCTGTTTCTCCTTTCTGTCTTCAGCCATGTCTCTGCCTGCTTGCCTCCTACCCATCACTTTGTTGTTCTCCCTACACTTACAGATGCGCATGCACCTTTGCTTTCTCTTTTCTCTGTCTTTGTGGTTTTGTCCTGAGTAAAGGTTGCCTGTCATTACAGATGGAGGCATGGGTCTGACAAAGGTCAAAAACTGAGACAGAAATGCTAACAGACGGGCTCAGCGGGTGTGTCCGTGCTCTTTTACCTGAGCCCATCAGACAGGAACAGAGGAGGAGGATCGTCTGAGTGGGAGGTGGAGGGTCAGACTGTGAACTTGTACCCTTTTTGATTCTAATCTGTCTGGGATGGTCAGGCCATTTGGAAAAATCCCATAAAGTTTGAATATTTTGTCTTATTTCATGAGTCACTTACTTTTGCATCTTAAATTGAAGGTTTAAAGTCAAGGATAATCATTGGACATTAAGTTGCTTTTGTCAAAGCTTGGATTTACTATTTTAGATTGTAGGTCATTTCAACAGCATTTATAAGAACATTTCATTTACAGGTAGTTTAGCTCACTGGGCAAAATTAGAAACAGTTTGTTACTGTCAAGATTATAGCTTCCTTCATGTTTGGGAAGACTGCACGCATACACTGTAGTTACAGTATAGTAGAGTCACCTGTCAAACATATGTGTATGTGTGCATGTTGGAGCCATTGTGCCCTGATTGTGACCGGTAGCTGGACTGAGCCTGAGGTAATAAAGCTAGTAAACCAGGATAAGTAGCATTTCTTCATTTTTGGCATAGGCTGCAGCCCACCCTACCCCCGGTAAAGTTCATACAATTAAGTCATTGTGGAAAATGTCTTGTAGACTTCCTGTATGAGACATTTAAGTGTTAACCTTTTTCACTTTTCCACTTTGCTTTCTTTAAATTTACTCTCCTTAATATTGTTAAAATGACCCCCCACCAAATCCCCAAATTTCCTTCCAGGTCACTGTTGATGTTTTGAAACTAAACACAAGTCACAGTTGTCTAAAGAGTATAACTTGAAATCACAAAGTTACTCAATTAAGCATAAACCCTTTCGTTTCCTGTTTCAAAATCCGGTGTGGTGGTAATAATTGTTTTAAATTTAAGAATAAGGAAGGCTGCGGCTCAGGGGTAGAGCCAGCGTGTTGTTATCGGAAGGTCGCTTGTTCAATTCCCCTGGTCTGCATGTCGAAGTGTCCTTGGCAAGATACTGAACCCCAAACTGCTCCTGATGTGACGGACGGCACCTTGCATGGCAGCAACTGCCATCAGTGTATGAACGTATGTATAAATTACTGTAAGTTGCTTTGGACAAAGGCTTCTGCTCAGTGCCCTTAATGTAAATGTAAGAGTGAAACTGCTGTGTGTATGTGGTTACAGGGTTAGCAATACCCCATTCAGATTTGTTTTGCTCCTGAAAACAGCCTCAAAATCTGTAATCCCATTTGATAGAGTCTGCCAATAGGAACTATCAAATTTCAATCACCTTTCAAGTTGACGAATGAAATCAAATTTCACAGTTTTTAATTAAAAGTGTTGGGTTATTGGTCATGTGAAGAAAGTATTACCATCTCATAAAACACCAACAATACAAATATTGCATGTACCTGGTTCTATAAATTTGGCATTATTTCTGTTTATGACAGCTGGTGTATACTAAATGTAAATGTTTACAAGTTTGTCTGCATGACTTATTATAAATTGAACGAAAATTGCATAAACTCTGACACCAGAGCACTGCAAAGATTACCTAAAACACTACAGGTATAATATGAGTGTGTGTGTGTGTGTGTGTGTGTGTGTGTGTGTGTGCGCGCGCGTGCGTGCGTGCGTGCATGTGTGTGTGTGTTTGTGTCAGGCTTCTTGCTCACCTTCTTTAGCAGGCGGGATGGTGGGAGGGGGCTCTGTGGTCGGGGGTTCAGTTGGAGATTGAGTTGGTGCTGGCACTGGACACATACACAGACACAAGCAAACAAGACAAGGTCATCGATCATGATGGCAGTGACAAGTGGCACTATCATCGGGTTTATCTGCCGACCACACACACGGTCACACACACACCAACAGTCAATAAGGTGACACAATGAGAGACAGTAGTAGCCTGTTTCTATTAAGCTGAAAGTTTCCTAATCCTTCTTCCTCCCGACAGACAAGTTCTGGAGCTTTACAGAGAAAATACATCTATTGCAATCTGTATTTACAACCTGCGTACATGAGGAGTCCAGCTGCTGTATTTCGTTCGGTCTATATTTCAATCACTTAGTTGGAGCAATCAGACTTTATCTTTCTACTTTCTTTATATTGCTCTCTCTTTGTTTCCTTCTATAAGTTAGGGACAGAAAAGTACATTTTTTCATTACATTTTTCCAGGTAAAGGTATGCCTCGCTGCGAAGCCAATTACTTTGCAGGAAGCAGTGAGTTCTGTCACAGCGGAGTACAGCAAGTAAATCATCTTGGAAACATCGATGACTTCTCACAGAACAGGCACATACTTCATTAAGGTAGATGATCTCAACAAATGCTTCTTCAGCCTCCACATTAACTTGATGGATAAATAATTTCTTTGACTGAATTACTAACTTTGCTCTTTGCATCTTTGCTGGTTTGAGATTGTGGCAAATGCCAGTGAACAAAAGAGACCCAGTCATGTCAGAGGACCACCTCATTATAGTTGTTGATGCCACTGTCTTCGTCTGTTTCCTTTCTTGGCTGTCTCTCCCCTCCAAAAAATACTATCAAAAGACATGGACAGACAATATCAACGTATCTGTGAACGGTGTTTGAAAGTATAAATTTAAGGTACTCTAACTCTACTTTACTTTATGTTTCCCTTGTATGCTACTTACTATATAATATATATAGTAATATATAGTATATATATATAATATATAATATATAATGCATTGATATAGAATTGATTACCTTCCAGTATATGAAGTAGTTAAATTAGCTCCATCGCCACCAACTAAAAATACGGATAACATGTAAATGCATCATTAATCATCTTCAAATACCGTAATATAGTACCTTTTTAATAATTTAGCACTCTTAAAGGGACTATTTTGCATAATAAGTTTACTTTGGACACACGGGTACGTATCTCAACACGTCTTCACTTGTCAACTACAGCCTGGCAATCTGTATGTGTGTTTGTGTGCACACAGCACATGTGTATATCTGAGACCATAGCTATCCATCTATAACCCTGGCTGTGCGTTGAGCCCTCCCGGTCCCTGGAGCTGTGCAGTTCACCTCAGCTCCTCAGCTGACCAATAAACTGCAACAGCAGCCTCTGTCTTCTCAGACAGAGAGAGGAGAGAAAGTGAGAGCAACAAAAAAAACAAAAACTGTAAAACAAAAAGTTGCAGGGGTGAAACAGCATGGCTACAGAGGAGGCAGATGGAAAAATAGAGGACAAGACAAGAAATGGATAAAACACAAATGAGGAAAAAAGGGTTAGTCAACCTCTTTAATAATATTGATGAAAAATGAAAATAAATCTGAAGAAACTCAAATAAATTGGGGGGCAATATATAACATTTGCAACATACGTGTCATGTCAGTGATGGAGACAGAAGGTCCTTCCATTTCCTGCAACTGCGTGTGAACGCTGATCTGGTATTGGCTGCTGGGAGTGAGATCATAGAAGCACTGTCGGGAAGCACCGCCACCCAGGCTCACTTCCTGCTTCTGACCATCTGCAAGTGAACAGCAAAACAAAATATGACTTGCAATGACTGAAGTTCAGGTCAACAATAATAAAATCCAAATGAGTTTCAATTCCTCTAAAGATTCTGTTTCAAATTAACTTTTAACGTATTTATGGAGCACATTTGGTTAATTTCAACCATGTTCTGCATCAGATTAAAGCCTGGGAGCTGCTAAGTCCAATCACTCTCTTTCAGAGTTGGATACTAAGCAGCTTTATTGGAGCAGTCAGGTTGCTAAGTGCCTTGCTCAAGGGCACAACAGAAGTTAACTGTTAAGTCTGCACAGACATGGTCATGAAATTTCGAGTGTGTGAAGATCTTTCCTTCCTGATACCCTTTTGAGCATTTGCAACATGTACAAATGATTTTATATCACCATTAAAAAACATGCTAATATCAACACATGATTTTAGGGTCACAGAGACAAACATTATAATTTTAAAGTCAGTTTGTTAACGACCAGCCAAAAACTGAGGTAACAAATCTGCAGTTAAAAATCACTGTGGAAACATGCCATTATATCCACAGACAAAAATAAAAGAATAACATTATTGATTCTCTTGTGAATTTCCTTCAGATTGCAGACTGCAAACAATTCCAATTCCAATTCCATCGCAAGAAAAAAAAAGATTGAGAATTTATGCCGGCACCCAAAAAAGGACTAACTGGAAACTGGAAGAGCGCACATAGACGTGCACTAATAGCCACCATTTGTCAGTTTCATTAGTCTAATTCTATTTCCTAATGTGTCTCTCATCTCGCAGAGTGACAAATTAGCTCCTCCTCCACTCAGGAAAACAGCCATAGATAATAAAGTTTAGGGAAACAGCTGTCATATAGAGGCTGCACTTTTCCATCTGAGAAGGTGTTCAAGCAGCTGGTAAGCTCTGCTAGAATTAAGCCAAATTTCTGAACTCCAGCTAGAATATCCAGTCGCTGCTCAGGCAGGAGGGGGGGACAGATAAAAAGAAAAGTAGGGGAGGAAAGGAAGATGGAAGAGACACGTCTTCTACCATGTTTTCACTGTCTGAGTTCTGACAGTAAAAGCAATAAAAGGTGTACACCCATCACTTCAAGCAGAAGTGAATTTTTCCATGTCTCTAATCTCTATATCTACCAGCCAAAACTCCCATTTATTTTAATCGACACTAACCTCCAAACATCCACAGGAACCCTGTCACAAAAATCCATTAACAGCTGCATTCAATTCAGGTGTTGCACTGTCACTGCGCTAATACTGTGTATGCTGCCTCTCTGACACGACAAAGTGGAACAGGGTTGTTTATTTCATTACTCACACCTGTTTTTCCTGCTATGACTAGTCAAACTGTCTGAGACTTCAACATCTTGATTATCGTTCTGTAAGCTTACAAAGACAGAAGCAAAAAAGATTTAGAAGAATAGAAGAATAGGTCTTTATTGTCATGGTCACAGGTACAACGAAATGTAATCATTTTTCTAGACCTATGTCATTAGTATTGTCACTAGTATTGTTATTAGCTATGTTAGCGTAAACATGTCCAGCAGTGGGAAATAACCAGACTGTCTAAAAGGAAAAAACACAAGAAACATCTATCTCTAAATTTGACTTCTAAACATTATATTTTCTTTTGGGAGTTAGATGCTGTAATTATTTCACGGCTAGCTGCTGTAACTTCTCGGACTAAGCTAAGGTTATCACTTCTTAGCTGTAGCTTCATACAGAGCTACAGATCAATGGAACACCCTGCCCGATGAAGTTTGTTAATGTGCCATTTCTCTGCTCTGACCTGCCAAAGGAATACAAATGGACTGTGGCATGGAGTTTGGAGTTTTTATATTGTGGTAAAGTTGTTTTTTGTTTGTTTGAGCTTTACACTGTCTTTTTTTAAAATTAATTAATAAAGAAAAAATTAAACAATACAAACATATTTTTTAATGTATAAACATGAGTGGCATCGATCTTTTCATCTAACCCTCGGCATGACAACAAATAAATAGATTTTCCAAAATGTCAAACTGTTTCTAACTAGTCTCTTTTTAGTAGTAACCCATTGGTACCCATTTAAAATAATTCAGGATAGAACAGGAAAAGTACAGCCAAAACACTCTTCTTCCATTGTCCTGTTTTGTTCTAGAGCTGTCCATGGCATGATGTCCTACTGCATTAGCACAGTGGTCTCACTCAAATGAATGAGGTGGTCACTTTTTTTTGCCACAGATTTATCATTCTGTAAAACATTATCTACTAACTACTGATGCAGGAAGTAGTTAAATTTAATATCAACTGAGAGCAGAAGACTTACATCCCATTCTGTAACCATGCATCTATTTCTCGTTGTCATTTCAGAAGAAAACCCATTAACGCAGCATCTGGTTCTGCTTCCAATGAGGCCTTTTAACATAAGCTGTCATTTCAATAAAGAAATTATATTTTTCTATAGGCGGTTGCACAATGCGAGCAAACGCAGTAAAAGACAGCTATGACAAGTGATATCTCTATTTCTCTGAAAAATATCAAACATATGTCAGAATATGTTTAACACGGCAGTCTTTTTATATGATCCTGTGCTGAACAACCAACAGCCCTCTGAGGACAAATAAAAATAAACTTGAACTTTAAGTTATACACTGAGAGTGGACCAGCTTTGAAGTACTCTCATGAAGGACAACTTGTACAGTGGTTTTATTAAGGTTATTGTATTTTAGACAGATTTTAGTAGAGAGATTAGTTTTGTTTAGTTTTAAATAGCTCCTTTCTTTGTCCCTTCCTTTTCTTCTTGTTTTTTAATAACTGAGTGAACTCTGCGTTAAATGGCTTCCCTAAGGTCAGACTCTGCATTATATTTCTGACGCGACGACATGAGAAATTCTCAGAGAGGCCTCCTCCCATGTCGATCAATGGAGAGAGCATATCATAACTCCTTTCCATTCTGAAAACAGAGAGATTTATGAATATCATTTACAATTTCAACCTCTGTCATATGAAAATGACAGAAATATTTAACACCTATAGAGGCTCATATCAATATGAAGCCAGGTGACTTTGAAAATGATGTGTAACCTACACACGTGTAACCATAATACATATCCACTGAGAGAGTCCTGAGCTGACCAAACAGAATAAACAGAGAAGACATTTTCACAGGGACAGACTGTAAATCTATTAGGAAACATTTTCTGAACTTGGAATTCAACCCAGCCACCTTATATCATCAACTATTATTATACAGTAAGAACTTTTGATTTAGCTGGCATGTGACTCGTTTCTCACAATGTGGAAGGCTCAAATATGTAGGGATGACGGCAGGTGCACAAAGAAATGTTGGTGAGCACAGCTTACAGTTGACTGTGTGTATGTGCATGTGCGTTGTATGTGTTCTAAGACTACTGCCTGTCCGAACTGAAATTGAACTGAAGTTATACGCTTGGAGATGTTTTTTTAACAGCAGTTAAAATGTGTGATTCAGACCACATGAATAAACAAGTTAAAATACATTTGAAATTCAGAGCATATAATTCAGTCAAGTTACTGCTTAGAGTGAGTCGCTGCTGTCAAAAGAACAGAAATGTACTCACTATTTCACCACAGAACAGAGAACAGAGATGAGGACTGACATATGTACAAGGATAAACAAATACTGCTGCAAAGCCATACAATATCATTAGCAGTAGCCGTTTCTACTTACTGAGTGTTGACTGTATGGAAACCTTGTACAATGTGGCCTGAAGAATAGGCTGCCATTGGACACACATGCTGTTGGGGCGAACTTGGTAGGTTGACAAACCGGAGACGCCGAGGAACACTTGAGATCAGAGAGACGGAAACATTGAGAGGCAGAGAAAGATAAATTTAGCATCTTTTTTACAAATTCTGTTTCATGAAATTTCAAGACTCAGTGAAGACTCAATGTGCACAACACACACTCACAAACCTTGTCATAGATTTCTGTACAGAGTGCATAAGACATATCTCGAAGAACTGCCTTTAATGACTAAATCTATTGAATGACAGATAAACAGTGGAGCAATCAGTTGCACTATAATCAATAGTCACATGTTTTATTTGAGCATTAATTCACAGTAGTCCGAACCAAATCATAACACAAAGCAAAACATTGTTAGAGTCACTAACACAGAGTTATTTTGTTTACTATCCTTGTAGTAAACAAGGATAATGTAAATTATAACTGATGCTTAACAGCAATGAAAAAAACATGCCATGGAATGTTTTCATCTACCCATAAACTTAACCAAAACTTAAACTTAAACTTAACTCTAACCATTATTTTTCTAACTGTCTCTGTTACTTGCGTGGCAAGAACTTCCCTCCACCCACCAGACGACCCAGGGCACCAACTAGGACAGGCTCAAACACACGCCCACATAGCGCTCTAGTTGGATTTATCTCCAGCTATAGACCATTCAAAGTCTGCACCAAACTATATCAATTAAGGATACTTTGCACTTATTTCATGGTGCTGCCAAGTCTCTTTAAGTGGCATTGGGACTAATTTTGCAGAGTCATATCATTAAGTAAACTATTTTGGCTGAAGTGACTATAACATAATGTGGTATATACTTAATAACAAAAAACTTACTGACTTACTGACAATAGCGTGAAAGGTTTTGTAGAACTCTCAGAGTGAGGACTCAGCATTGAGTTTGGGTTAAGGCCAAAGTGGCACTTGAACATTTCTTCTTTTTGTCTTCTAATAGCTGAAAAATGAACTGTGTACCATCCATATTAAGTGTGTAAATGGTAGAAATAACATTCAACTCGTTAGATGTTAGAACAAATCATAAAGCAGCAAAATTAGTAAGGCTTGATGTTTAATGGTCTTTTGGAGAAAAAATGAGGCATGATGCAGCAAAATGCAAAACACCAGGAGCAATTTAAATATCTGTAGCTTGTTCGGTAGTGAGATCTCTGTGTACCACAAGCAAGCACCCCTCCCAGGAGCCACTCTCTGGCTCACTCTCTCTCTCTCACCCTCGTTCTTTCCCCCTTGTTAACAGAATTTGCTGATGGTATAAAATAAACTTGGCTCTTGCGCCAGTAAATGGATATTTTATGCTGGGACCATATGGCAGGTGCCTTATTTTGAATACTAGTGAATAATGTATATGACAACACATCATTCGATTCAATAACATGCAAAGATAAAAACTCAATTCTACTCTCTTACAAAGAGACATGCAAATTGCACATGTCAATGCATGAATATGGACATAATGTAAGGATGCACATTTGTGTTCATGTGTAGAAGGAGACATGCTAGGCTGGTAGTCTCTCCCATACAAAATCAATTTGGCATGATAGCACAGGAGAATAGCAGGCTCATGACCAACATGACGTTTCTGGCCTTAATTGCCATGAGTGAACAGGTTGGCCATGAAAACAGCTGAAATGTTTCATTAACTGCCCCCAAAGATACTGTTGACTGCAACTCGTCAGCAACGCTAGGCACATACTTTTGAGTTTTACTTGTTTTGGGATGACCTTGTCAGTGTTGCTGTTGGCAGGGATGTATGAGAGACGTCTGTCCTCACTTTTGTCTGCAGTAATAATCAGCACACGTCTAAGAACAGCCTAAAATGGTATTCTTCTACCAGGCACTGAACATTGAAGGAAAACAAGAAAACTAGGAAAAGGAAAGTGAATGAGGGGGATAAAAAGTGCAAACAAAAGACAGAAGTGAGGATGTGGTCATCATTTTAATCACTGAAAGGTCAAAAGGAAATAGTGAACCATATGGAGATACTGCAGTCGTCTGAGGGTGTGTGTGTCAGACAGAGTGTGCGTGAGAGCTGAAGTTACCAGCCAAATGGTTGCATCCATCTGCTTTCTCCACCTCCACACACTGACTTTGTTTCCACTACAGTATTTCTTTTTTCTACTTCTGCCTGTTTCTTGTCTTGTGACCCTTTCACAGTCAAACTTCTCGTACTTTCTGTGAAAAAACAACATATCATTTCCATTTTACGACGGTGTGATAATTCTCCCAAATTTCTTGAGACCAGATTGACTGAGCAGCCTTCAGTGGTCCCGAGAATAACTCATTTCTACTGTGCAGCTGAAGGACCAGCACCTCAATACAAACTTCATAAAACTTCATTTGAGGGGAACAAGTTTCATTTCATTCAATGGTCCCCCAGATACAAATTACAATTGTTTTATGCTGCATGCTAGCATGTGTAATTTATTGATGCAAACATGCCAGTTGGCTCCCATGGTACGGCTACAATATATGCAGTGTATCCGGGGAAATATGTTACTGTATCCCCCCTTATTAGAATGACGAATGTTTGAACGTGTCCCCTTTAATAAATCACTTCCTCCACTGTAGGATACAAATATGGACAATGAATTTAACTAAAGGCCCTGTGTAATATGGGAAAATGTGATACATATGAAAATGGATCACAATGTGAAAAACTGAAAATATTTTGTTTTGCTGAATAGTTAGTGAGGAGTCCCCATCGCCAACATACATGACACACAATATGCACAAATAAGACTAGATAAGTGTCAAAATTCTAAAACATGTAGATAAAGTTATTATATAGAGTGTACATTATGTATCATTTGTATTGTATGCAGAAATGAGGCAAAGAGCAAAGAGTCTTCAGTAGAGGTACCATCCTGAAGGGCCACCCCAGAGACAGAGTGTAAAGTTTAAATATGGCAGGCTGATAAATCTACATGTCATGCCTTTCATTATGAGACCTTTATAGAGACAGGAAGGCGTGAGGGAGTTGTCACTCATCCAACAGGGGGAGGATTAAAGGAAAAATGAAGGATGGCACACCACTGCAGCACAGACTGATAATAATCTGTGTATTAAAAGCAATCCCCTTTAATTGTTAATTATGTATAAATCCATTAATTGCGTCACATATAATCTAATTTCTCAACATTTTCCTCAGAAAGAAAAAAAGTGTGAATCTCTTTATGCTCTGTGCATTAGAAATTCATGAGCTATTAAAATTAGAATATGTTTGTTTTCTTCCAATTCGATACTCCCTTCTGGCCAATCAGACAGTAAGCCCAAAAGACAACAGTTGATTTTAAAGTCAGGGATGATGCAGCAGTTTTTACAGGAAGGCAGAAAAATACAACAGAAATGGTTGGTGATTGATGGTGTCAGAGCACTATTCTGAGAAACGGATTTAAAGAAAACATATGCAAACAGCCACAATACATACACTTTACTCTTTCTTGCCCTCTATCAACAGTTAATCTCTGTCTGTCTCTGTATGCAAAAAGGCTTGTTCTTACTGGCTTACTCATTTGTTTCGTTCGTTTTCTCTTTCCGCTTTTCCGCCAAGGGTCGCGGTGATGTTACCCCTTTTTTCAGGGGGGTTTCTGGAGCCTATCCCAGTTATCTTGATGGGCGAAGGCCAGGGTACACCCTGAATAAGTCGCCAGCTCATCGCAGGAGCCTTACTGATGGCAGAGGCTTCCACGCATGGTGCCAACTGCACATCAGGAGCAATTTTGGGGTTCAGTATCTTGCTCAAGGACACTTCGATATGTAGCTCAGTTCCGCAGCTCCTGGATTCGAACCAGCGACCTTCAGATCACTAATCTAATGGTTCTACCCACTGAGCTACAGCCGATGACTCAACTTTTTAATTTTGTTATGACTTTCCAAACACAAATCACATCCAACATTTAACACCTTCTCTTAGGAAGAAGTATGACTGATCTTTGCAGGTGTAGGATAAGAATGCTTACATGTTTTAGCGTTCACTAGCAGTGGTTCACTTTGTCCTGTAGGGTAGGAGGCTGTCACTTGAACACTGTACTCCGTCCCACTTAGTAGATTCAGGAGGAGCATGGAGTTCACATCTTCACCAACTGTTATGTCGAGACCTGGTCCTGGAACTGAGAAAGAAACACACATGAGCATAGACAGGTAGGACACACACAAGAAGGTGAGAAGAGTTATGCGGTGACATTTTGTGACCACAATCATGCCCCCGTTTACCCCTTAAAAGTGTGTATGTTGTGATTGCAAGATGCCAAAAATCATGATTGTGCAGGAGACCAGAGAGAGAGAGATGTTTAAACTTGTCTGTGTATTCAGCTCTCAGTACTTGTAGCCAGTGTTGGGTGTAATGCATTACTTTGTAAGGCGTTACAGTAACGTAACTACTTTAACGTGTTACTACTGAAACTATGGTAACGAAATGTAGTTCCTTTTTCAGTTGGGCACAACGTTACTTGTCCCAAGGACAGATTTGACAACAACACTGCCTCAGCTGCGCGCTTGCACAATACTTGCGGGCTCTCATCCCACACTGAGTGTTGTGCTGGGTGGTAGAGTTAGAACCCAAAAGCGGACACTGAAGCTTGGAGAAGTTGAAGGAGTGATTTATTGATTACTCAAGGAAACAGATCGTGAGGGAGTTGCGAGCTCCGGGCGGTGTCCCCGTCTGGAGACGCAGAGGTGGAGGTGCTGGAGCTGTAGCGCACGCTGGCTGGTAGCGTGGTGCGCCGGCGAGCACAGAGAGAGTAGCTGCTGTAGAGGTGCGGAGGGCTGGATGGCTGAGCAGGAGCAACAAGCACCATAATAACCCACAAATATCACAGGACATGACACTGAGGCTGGTACTAGCTATAGCATGCAGAGAGCAGTCAGTCATCATGGCAAGAGGCGGAGCTCCACAACCAACGGTAACTTGTTTTCTTGTCAAGTGCTCTGTTTGTGGCATTTTTCATAATAAA
>OMLP01015376.1:56073-75048 GCA_900302685.1 Spondyliosoma cantharus | reverse complement strand
CTAAAACAGAGTGGAAGGAACACTACTCAGATTACTGTAATGAAGTCTTTTTGTGGAGTACTTACATTTTTTACATGTTTTAGTAAGCATTACGCCATGTAATGTAATTAGTTACTTTTAAAATCATAAGAGCACTGGTTGAAATGCCTGCAATTGATAACGCATTAAACATCAACATCAAAGAGTAACTAATACTCTGAGTATCGATTGAGAAGAATACTTATTCTTATGTTAACACCAGTCATTTTACTTAGAATATTTATTTGTATTTAATATTATTTGTAATATTTCAATAATGTAACTCCACTCGTAGATAAATTAAAGTAAAGATATTGTGTTAGAATACACTTTGGTAAGTGTGCAATGAGTAAAAGTACTTAGTTACACTCCATCACTGGTGTCCATTGATGTACACACATAACACTATAACTGTGTCACTTTGACCCTAAATAAACACTGTAATTAAATGTGAGGGCTGTTAATTTATTCACGTTTAAGTGCTGCTTTGATCAGATTGAAAAGTTTTTACTCTTTTTTTTTTTTTTCCGACTGACAAAACGACACTAGCAACGATTTGTTTGCCCGATTTATCTACAAATACTCTTCATCCCGGGGGTGGCAGCAGATGTCGAGTTGTCAAGAATATATTGTAAGTACAAGACACAAGTGAGTCAGTGACCTCCAACGATGGAGAGATCAACTCCTGGAGAGGCTCACTGCACAAAAAGCGATTTATTGTGTCGAGTACGTCTCAGATGTTCGGCGTGCAGGTGTGTTCGCGTCCACAAAAGCTCGGCTGAAGAGCGTGTGAGCCCGCAGGATAAAAGCGAGACTATTGTTTGTGATGTGGCGTATCAGAGTAAAAGTGCAGGCTCTCGTCCTGCCCAGCCCTGTCTATTCACTGGTACAGATGTGACCGTTTCCAATTTTAAGGTCTGTTAAGCAAACACTAAGAGGACTGTGTGAACAGTGAAAGAGAGGAGATTTTGTGTTTTCATGGAGAGATTTAGGCAGTCTGAGTGTTTTTTTTTCCCCCCGTGCAGATGACAGTTTCGGCCGCGGCTAGCCGGTGACCTGCACCAATACAGTAATATTACCCCAGGTAATGGTCTGCACTGGAGGGAGGAGAAATAATCTGTTACAGAAGGTCCGGTGTCCAGTGATACATTGCCTGCCAGGCCCGAGCTCCTCATGGTAGAGCGATTCAGAGCCTCCAGGGCTCCCGGGCCGTGCTGCTCGCTCGCAGAGTTGAAGAAGTGCAATGAGAGCCAACAGCAGCGCTTCATAGTCCGACAGTATATCACTCAATCTCCTGAAATATGAGACAGACACTGTGCCTGACTGGAACCCTGAATTCCTAAACGCCTGTGTCACTCAGGAAGCGCACTTCTCTTTGTAATCCCGCTGTCTCCTGACTGCCTGCAGCCCTCCATGCCTGTCTGTTTGTCTCCTTGCCAAAGCATTTTTTGTGTACACTTCCTGCGCTGACCAACGTCGGAGCCAAGACAACCACCAATTACACGAAGAAAGCCGCGGTGGTGACAGCAGACCCCATGATGGTTTACTCCGGCACTTCGAACCCTGTGTTTTATGGTTTGATACTGTACGCTCGGGTTTGTTTCTGGGCGCTCTGTGGCTGAGCCTGCTTGGATTTCGTGTCCAGTGTGTTTAGTTGTTTTTGAGCAGACACTGAGAAAGGAAATTAGCGATTTTTTTTTTTCAGCAAAGCCTACCTGCAGAACAATTCTGTTCTTCAAGGTTAAATCCTTGATTAAAAATCACTGGACCTGAAGCTCAGCACTCTCTGCCTCCTAATTCTCGCTCGGTCTCTTCCCCCTCCTTCTGTCCTCTATAACATGCAGTCCTGACACCTGTCCTCCACACGGGCGCCAGGTTACCCCGGGCACAGCGAACGCAACATTGTTCTCCTCCTTAATGAAATCCACCCACCTTCCATGCTCTACAGATTGTAATTAACACTTTGAAGTCAAAAATTGGCTTTTTATTTATAGCCTCCCTTTCACACTGGCCTCCTCTCTCATTTGGGCATCATACAGGAAGCGCCTGTTGCCAACCTCGTGCTCGCGTTGCTCAGAGGGTAAAGATAGTTTTGTTCCTTGTTCGCTGATTCCTGTGTTGTAACTTTTCTGATTACAGCTATATAAGAGTCAAACATTTAGTATTACCTCACTGTTTACATGATAATATGGCACATTTGAGAACATTTCTTTTTGCTCAAATTTGAAATCAACATTGTCGTCAAGAGGCAAGTTAAAGGGACAGTTCACCCCAAAATCTAAAATAACAACAACAAAAAAACATATTTTTTTAGATAGATAGACAGACAGACAGACAGACAACTTTATCATCTCTACTCAAGGACAAGAGGCTTGCTAACTCAGCTAACAACTGTACGCTAGCTAACATTACAAGGTCTGTGGTATATCTTAAGTAACCAGGTTCCATCTAGTTCCATTATAATTAAGAGAAGGCAGATGTCTCTGTACACGTGTCCAACACTCTGCACTAGATTTTTTTATTTATTATTATTTTGGTCTGAACTGTCGCTTTAAAATATTTCGGAAAAAGACACACGTCTCTATCCGCAGCCCTTATCTGAACCTCGGGATGTTTGTGTTGCAGCGCTTGGACTTAGAGAGATGTGACTAATTGTTGGCAAAACAAATCTCTGGTTTAATGGGGCGCTCATGACAGGCAGGACGCTCACTTGATGCCTCCCTCTGCAGGCAGAGTCGTCGTGCATTTAGTGGGGAAAGATAGAATTTCCTTGTCAGAAGAATGGCGTTTTGTTCATAAGCACACTCCCGCAGTGTTTAATTTTTCTGTCTCGACATGTCTCGTTCACTGATTATCTGAGATGCAGACGTATCTCACATTCAGTCTGTTTAGATTTTCTCTTTTATCGCGCCGTTCGTGTCTTTATGGGCGCTGTTTGAAACTGGAGCTCTGTCGCAGGTGCTGCCTCTCTGTCTACCTGTGTTTAACTTTCTCCCGCAGTCAGCTCTTCAACTTTATGTGCGTTTGCTTAATGACAGGCTGCGTTTTTTAAAGAGAGGATGTGTAAAAGAAAAAAAGCAAGCTTCGGCAGGTTAGAAAAGCACACTTTGCTCTGCATAATCATTCCAGACAGTCGCACGTCTGCAGTTTATGTGGATAGTGGAGGCAGGTAACGGTTAATGTGTCTGTCAACCCCAGGCGATAGAGACTTAAAGGGTCTACGGAAGGATTACTTGGCATCACACATGCTGCCTATTTAACTAATTCAATTAATGTGAAAATGAGGCATGCAGTGTTACAGTTAATTGGCTGTAGGTAACTTGTGAGGGGCCGTGAAGTAAAACCTGCTCTGCTTGTTTTTGGGTGTCAGACACTCCATCAGGCACCAACATGCTCGTCTGTTGACTTGAGACGTTGACATTATTTTTATATTCTAGATAGGTTTCTCATCCCATGATTCAATTGGGATTGGCATTGTAGATTAGTTTGGGCTGTGACAGCATGTTCTCACTCCCAGCTGGTGGCCTGACCAAGCTGTGTGGCACTGGTTTTGCACACGAAGGGCTCGGCGATCAAGTTATAAATCAGTTACATGAATCAAACAAAAACCTATTTGGTAAGGGTTCGGAAAAGATCATACTCTGGTTTAATATAACTAACGATGAGTTAAGTTAGGTGAGTGAGGGTCACGTAAACTATGTGACAACAGTTATGTTATTTATGTACGTGGAGTTAGAAAACGAATGAGTCCTGATTCTTGGTCACAAATGGGACGCAAACCTCCGCCTCTAGTGGGAAAGTCCTCGACGCTGGTTCATGCTGTATCTTCGTCCGTAAACACAGAGTAAAAGGACTCAGTCAGTTGATAACTGTAGTTTTATGGTATTATCAAGCAAAAAATGCCAAACATTCAGGATTTTTAGCTTCTCTAAAATTAGAATTAGCTGATATTCTCTAATTTATATAATTTTAAATGTAATATTTTGGGTTTGGGAAAGTTTGTAAGGCTTTTCAACTTTGCTGTTATTTCAGGCTAACAAGAGCAGACATTTATCTAAATGAATGTGGATATTCACCATGATATCATCAGTAAAATCTGATTACCAAACACTTCAAAAGTTTGGAGGTTTTTCTCTGAAAAGGTTCCCAAAGGTTATTTTTCTACATCCACTGCATATAATGTCACCACACCAGCTTCTTTTACTACTCAGGCTGCTGATTGTCTCTGGTGGGACAAACCAAGTTATTTGAATACATCACATTGGTCTGTGGTGATGTTTTTCTGACGTTTCTTTATCAATTTATTTATTTGTTTTTGGTCAGAGACAAAATCTCCATCACTAGATATTGTACCCTAAGTGGGAAGTGAAGTGAGGAAAATACGTTTTGGGGAATTTGACTGAATTGACTGTAAGAAAAGTCAAAGATTGGGTGCTCAAGTTTTCACACTTTGCGGGCTTTATCTTTTAAAGTGTGTGTGTGTGTGTGTGTGAGAGTGAGTTTGGGTGTGTGAGAGTGATGGACTGCTTCTCCTGACAAATGCTTCCAATGAATCACGGCTAATGAAGGGAACAAGACACTCTGAATGGAGGAAAAATTGCAATGTTCCCTCTCGTGATCTGTTAATCACATCGGCTATTTTTATGGAAGAATATGTTGAGTTCTGTTCTAACAAGAGGGCCTTTCATCACACAAATTATCTCTTTTTTTTTCTGTTGTTATGAAGCTGAAATTAGCACAGTTACGGAAATAAAACAACTGTTGGCAACGGTTGCACCAGCTTATTCTGTGTGGACCCCGTTGAGTTGATCTGAGGTCTTACACAGCTTGACAGTGAGGGTCCTCCAGAGTACTCGGCAGGGTCTGCTGGTACACTGATAACGCAGCTTGCAGTGGGCACTAAATTAAGCATTCTGACACACAGAGATAGAAAAGGCTAAGAAACCGTAGAGGAATGTGACTTTTTCATTCTTTTTCTGATGAAATTGTGCGCACACACCACACAAACACACACACCAGCATGCACAAATGCAACGAAGCATCCCACCTCCTCCTACTTGCCAGTCATGTGTGGCAGTCTCCTGTCAGCAGCACTAAGTCAGGTGGGATCTGGGAGAAAAGACGGGAAAAACAAGCCCGAACCGAATGAAAGAAGGAGCGCAGACAGCACCTTTATTCTGCCGTTTTACGACCTCCTAAACGTCCTTGAAAGGTTTTAGGTGGAACCAAATTACAGTCTCTCCGGTGTTTGTGAATCAGAGGTGTTGACAGGCGTAAGTCCGGCCAACAAGGCTGCTCGTCAGAGTCAGGGTGAAGGTATGCGGGGGCTTTCAGACGCACTGAAAGAAAAGTCGAAGGGGAAAGATTTCTTCCCAAACAAAAGCAGAGGAACAGTCCTCACACTGAGGAGAAGCCCTGTCCTGCTGGGGGGTTATTTTAGGTGTCCCTCAGGGGGCTTGCCCTCCCTGCCCTCCCAAATGCTTGACAAAAGACCCCGAGTTTCCCCTGGATAATAAGAATCTGCTGCCTCTGAGTCACAGAGGTAGAGCTCACAAGAGAAATGCAGGTGCATGGGCTCCTTTAAAGGGTGACTCATCATGGCCGTTCACAGAGGGCCATGCTGGGAAAAGAGCAGCCATTTATTCAAGGCCCCTATGTTGTGGTCATGGCGTATTTTAAAGCATCCGCTGCCAGCTTTCCATCGTATATTGAAGAGCTGACAAAGATCCTTTAATGGATGAAAATAGATGTTTAGGTGCCTCTTGGATTAACTGCCGTTGACAGGAAGTTTGCCTGGGCTACTTTGTCGACATGGGTGTGACTAATGATGACCATAGGGGGCAGAGTGAGTGTCAGGAAGTGTTAGTGATATGGTGAGAAAGCGACAGTGAGTGAATAGTTGGTCAGGAGAGCTTTCAGCAGCTACCACTAGCTACCGCCACTTGCATTTACACTGGCACGTAGCCTTTAGCGCAAGTAGAACACATGTGAAATGCTACTTGGCTACAAGGCTAACAGCAGCGCTCCACTTGCTGAAACTGTATTTAAGTAAAGACTGGGTTGCATTTAAATAAATGTTGACAATTGACTCAGTTGATTCATCCACTACTCCCTACTCACTACATAGTGGACTATATATAATGAGATCCGTTCCAGCCATTTTTTTTTTGCCCTCCAGCGCAATGCATGATGGTTAGCCTGGTGAGCTAGCTAATTCTGCCACAGTAGCCTAGACCTGTTGTATTATTGATGCAGGCAACGAGGGTTGACTGCTTCTCCTGCTTCATTTCGTCTGTAAGTAGTCTGTTTTATCAAAGATTATATGATTTAAGCAGAATGCTGTTGCTGTATTTTATTTAGCTGTCAGTTGAGTAATTGTGAGCTAGTATAGCTGACAGCAGGTAATTAGCATTGAGGCTGTACGACTCAGCATTTTCTGTCTCTAGCAGTTATGGCTTTAATGAATTAGCGTGTTTATTCTGATTTCCCATGTGTACAGTAACTTGTGCGTTTATCACAGTTTTACTGATGTGAAACTGCTAAAGATAAAGGTAGACCTGTTAATTAAAGGACCTCAACCTAGATAGTTAGTGTTAGCTAGATAGCTAACAGCCGGTTAGCTGTCTGGCTTTGGCAGGACAACTAATGCGTAAAGTCACTGAATGCTCTGTGTTTGTTTACAAGAATACTCATCAAAGAACCTGTTTTACCTTATTTAACTATTTGAAATTTTGGTTTCAATTCACTTCATCAAAATTGAAAGTGGGAATAGCAATAGCGACCTCACACATCGCATCAGGTTCTGGTTCTATTACACTGATAAATTCTGCCGCAATTTGTTAAAGTATGGTGCACAAAAGAGTCGATGCATTTACAACCTTTCAAAAAGAGCCCTTCACTCATTAACCAGTGTGAAGAAGGCACTCAAAACATCAAGAATGTCTAAAGTAACCCGATGTCTTTTTTCTGAGCCCTCCGCCATTTTTGTGCGGCCACTCCAAGTGCTACGAGTTGGCCTTGGTGATAATATTCACCATATTGTTGTCTCGTGTGGATCATGTCATGCACCCACATCCTCCTTGATGTCCTGATGTCAAATAAGAAACAAATGGATAGTAACCACAAAGGGGCAGTGTCGATTGTCTAGAGGCAGGATGCAGGTGCAGCGTTTTTTCTCTCAGCGCACAAACGCTTTATCTCAGCACTCCTGAGCGTGCAGCCAGCACTTTTTTGCCAGAAATAAAATGCTATGTGGACACGGGGCCTTAGCCTCGGGCTAAGTGCAGTGTGAAAAGCACTTATGAGTTTGTTTTTCATCATAGTAAGCTAACTGTTTAGGCTGTTAAATAGATGATTAAGAAAATTGGTTTTCAGGGCCTTTATTTGAAAAGAAGGATAAAGTAGTTTGCTTGAATAGCACTGATGCTAACAATAAAAGGCTATTAGGACAAGATATAAAAAAAAACTAGGTGTAAAGTGCCACAAAGCATGGTCTTCATTTGTTTTAAAGAGGTGAAAATTGGGCTGATTTCTACGTTTTCTGGGAGTTTGTTCAACCTACGTGGTGGTAATGATCGCTGCCTCTCTTTGTTTAGTTTTTACAACTTTTCAGAGCGACCTGTAAAGGCACCATTATATAACAGTAGTTAAACCCAATAAAGTTAAAAGCTTGAACATATTTTTCTGAGTCTTGCTGAGACACGGGTCTTTAAATTTTTGACACATTCTTCATAGTGGCCAATTTTGTAATTTGTGGGTCCATAATTATATAAGAACTGTGGCTCTGTTTACGGTCTTTTAACGTCTCTGATTTAAGGTGAGCATTAACTTTTAATTGCTCTTCTTTGGCTCCAAAAACAATTAGCAATTAGCAACTCAGCCCTCTTTTTTTTTTCTTTTTTTTTTTACCCTGTGTTGCACCGTCTGCTCAGTTACATTCTCCCAATGTGCATCGACACCGGCCTCAAAGAGCAGATTGGCCTCTTTGCCTCTTGCTTTGCCGATGCTCATTATAAAGTGAATCTGTCAGCTTCCACTTTGGGTGAATTAGCATCTGAAGCGCCTCCGCTTGCTTTCACCACCTCCCTCTCCTCCTCTCCTGAGAACCACTGGTTGGGGGCCCAGGGAGAGGAGAGAGGAGAGAGGACGACGACAAGGAGAAAGAAATGTGAGCGTGAGAGAAAAGAGGCAGAGAGGAAAGGAGTGGAAAACGCGCTCTGCTAGTTATACCCAGCGACCTCTGTCTCATAAAAAGAAGCGACCTAGAGTAATAGTCGAGGAATCAGCAGTATTTTCTAGCCTAGAGCCAAAACTATTTGTGGCCACGACAGCATGCACAAACTTTGTCTTTGGATGAGTGCAATGAAAATAAAGTTTATTACTAATTGTCTTTAACCGTTTAATCCTATTAGGGTCATGGGGAGCAGGAGCTTATCCAAGCATGCTGAGCATTAGCCTGAAGGCAGGGAAACAAGTCTGCGGTCCATCACAGGACGAACAGATAAACAGACCCTCTCTGCCTGCTCTCAGTCATACCTGCAGGCGATTTAGCAACTCCGATCCACGTGATTCAGGGAAACCCATGTAAGCAGGCTGAGAACAGGCATTTATTGTCAGGTTTAAAGTTGATCGTGTATTCAGGTGTCCTTTATACCTCTTGGGGGGGGGGAGCTTGGCTAGAAGTTGTCTCTAACTCCATGGCTAACCCCCTTCAATTAATCAGCAGGTGGCAATACACAGGAACTTGGCTTTGCGCTTCACAGCTGTAACGTTAACTGCAAACTATCTGTCACACATGCTCTTTCTTTCTCAACTGAGCACACATCCTATGCACTAACGTATCCCTGAAAGGAGTTTGCTACTTGTATTAACACATTAATTAAGACAACTGAGTTTAAAAAACATCTTAAAGAGACATTTTTTTCCTGGACAGTCTCTTTTTTTGTTGACCTTTTCCCGGCTATTGCTGTCCCTGGAAAGTTACTTACAGACTTTTATCTAAGTATGGTTTTGAATAGAGGACTTGTACTTGCAATGGAGTATTTTCAGTCGGGTAGATCAACAGTTAAATGCATAGTATTGATTGGACTTTGACAGTTTAAAGTTATAGTCCCTAATTTTATCAGTCAGTCCGCACCATAGTTTATCACAGAGGTCAAAATACATGAAACTGGAATTTTCCCCTTTTTTTTGATTTATAGACAAGAGCATTGGATGTTTTAATGTTCAGAAATCTGGCCACCTTACCAGATGGTTAGTCCCAGCAGGAGGTCTTGGAATACACCTTCGGAAACTCTGTAAATTTATTGACGGGGCAGTTTTTGTGAATGTCAGGCAGCATTGTCAATATGAGCAGACGGACCAAATCAAATACTGATTCTTAAATGCGAACGTGTTTATTTTCTTCTCTGACGGTGCAAACAGATGGCTTTTCTCAAATGTCAGAATAATATCGTACAGGTTGAAACAGGACCAAAAGGAGGTAATGGCGGTATTAACCATTATGTGGTTTCTGAATTTTAGTGACTAGAACACAAGCACTCCTCTGCTTTTATTCCTAATGCAGTACAATGCTTTAACAGATTGTTCTGTAGGTGTTGTTCTGTGACTGCTCCTTTGACTGTTCACTATCAGCAGATTTAGTAGTTTGATTTTTCAATTAGTGCTTAATTCATATCTGCTTTTAGATATCCGTTTCGGTTCAGCCGCTTTGATTTCACAGTACATAGAAGACACAACAGAGGCGGTCTTGGTCCAGTTGTTTGATCTGCACCAGAGTTTCAGTGACTGCTCTTATGCCAATTTTAACAAAACTGTTTACAGTAGATGTTAAAGTATCCTTAGACTGAATGTGTTGAAGTGTTGTTTAGCTTACAGTCTATTGTTGATCAGATCAAAATGATTCAAGAGAGCAAAGTGTTTCTTTTTTAGCGAAAGTAGACGATCTTCTGAAGGAGATATTCCGTTTGATGCCTTTTTTCATCTTTATTCTGACTCATTTCAGTTCAAGAAACTCTTTTTTTACAATGATGCAGCACATTTCAACCCAGATCCAGCAGTCTGTCTCAGGCTCAGTTAATCACCTCAGCCTGTATTTACATTCACACTGCACCATTTGTCACCTGTCTCCACCAGCATCTCATTTCAGACTCAGGGACAGGGATGATTTTGTGTGACTGTGGTCCACTGGTCTGTGTGATGGCTGCTGAGTCATTCCCATTGTGGGTCTGTATCAGGCAGTGAGGTGTTTTTTTCTCCAGAGCAAAGAAAAAAGTCCCTAGAGACAGTGAGTTATGAGGGAGGGGCAAGAGATTAATGACTGAAATATTACCTGGCTCTGTGATTTGACTATTGGCTGTAATGAAAATTAAATTATTATTGTCCTATGTTATTTTTTTATCGTCCACCACTCCAATTTGTAACACTGCATGTAAGAATATGTGTGGTGGCCTACTGTAAATTTAACAACATGAAATTTCTGTCTCCCCAGGGGTCCCTTACTCATACGTGCAGGGGCAGGTGGGAGTTGAGGACGCAGCAGTGGACGTGAAGCTGTACAGTCACCGGTGGAGGAGATGGCTTCCCCCAAAACCTCGTAACATGGACAGTAACAGAGCCAGTCAGGAGCAGGACCAGGATCCGGCGCAGGAGGAGCCCGAGGGCTTCCCGGGCCTGCTGTCTGCAGAGGACTCCGACAACAGCTCCCAGATAGAGGTAGGTGATGAAGCTGATAATCCACCGATTCAACGCGGAGACGGACCATGTTGTGTAACATCTTCAGGGGCTCAGGGCGAGCTTTCTGGGAAGGTGACCTCGATGATGTAATGAAGGTTCTTTGCTTGTGCGTCGGAAGCTAAAAATGTAAAACAAAGCATCCAGTACATACTGGAGGTGGAGATTAATGGAAGACTATTCAGTTATGACAAGCATAGCATCCACGGTTTTTGTAGCTTGAGCCTAACAAAATCAGGACTTCGTGGTTTCTGCTACATTGATCGTGACAATTAGTTTTATTTGACCTGCCTCTGTTATTTGAATGTCTTCCAAGTAGAACTGTTCATCTATTTCACACTCGGCGGGTGTATTGTTGAGGACCACAGGAAGTGCGTAGTGAAGTAGTGTAGTGTCTAATTTGGTGCAATGTGGACACAAGAAACGTTGAATATGAATGCATTTTGAATAAACAATGAACACCTCTGCTCTGTGCAGCAGTGGAGGTGAGTCTTAAGCACTCAGGTTGAATAGCTCTACAGACTGAAGCTGTTCTGATACAGAAAATAGAAATACTCTATAAAGTACAGGGACCTTGAAATTGTACATGAGTAAATGTGCTTAGTTATATTCCATCACTGCTTGGAAGCACTGTCAGTTTCTCCGTGACACATCCATCATCGGTTGTTGTGCTCCGGCCCAGAAAGTACCGATGTGATCATCCTGATTTTTAAATATCGACCATGTGTGATTTTATCTGGGCGGCTCTGATGAATCTGTGAGCAGTTCAGGAGGCTTAAGACTGGATCTGTACACCCCTCTCATTGGATTACATTACAATAGATTGTGCTTGATAATCACAGTCACATTACTTAATGGAAACAGTGTTTGCCATCATCTACTGAATTAAATGCAGACCAGCTTCATTGCGACTCATTTCAGATCAGTGTAGCTCACACAGTCCGCCTAGAATCCAGCTAATGTGAAGAGAATGAATCGATAAAGTCTTCTGTTGAGCCGTACCTAAAAATACTGTTTGGTTGCTTCCCTGGAGCAATTATAAATCTCCTCAGAAGATTGGATGTTTAGTAATGAAAAAGAGGACTAGGAGGGGCCTTTGAGGATTAATATTTTATATCAAATTAAGCTCAGCCCTCAGGTGTTCATCTACCTTCTGCACAGGACTGGATCCTCTTAAACTTGACCTCAGAGAGACAGCAACAGGAAATTAACCTGGCCTCCCCCAGTTCCAAGGAGTTGGTGGAGCTGCTGGAGATTAATAGCCAGGTTTGGCTCCTGTTTTTTTATCTATGTAAATGAAAGGCATCGCCGTGTCCCCTTGTCATGGCGCCTCAGCTGGCACACAGCATCGAGGCGTTCTGTCATAACGACGGCGGCCGCCGGGGCTTAGACAGCTCGTTAAGTTTTCCTGTGGCTTCTAATCATCTCAGGTTCACAGCCCCGCGTCTCTCAGCGAGGAGGGGAGGGAGCTTTGATCGTCAGCTGTAAAACACACACACACACACACACACACAAACTCTCGCGCAGGGACACGGCTGCGAACACGCTGATGTGTAGGCACGTGCACGTTACATCCACACGCGCTTCTTCACAGAGCGTCACACAAACACGTCCTCCCTCATTGTTGTCAGCTCTGAGGCTCATTTGTTGTTGCGGAACGGAAAAGCAGTCCACGGCACAAACACCCTGTCGTTCCTCCTGTCATTACTCAACACACACACACACACACACACACACACACACACACACACACACAAACTCCCTCACCTGCCGCCAACACTTCGAATGTGAATCCTTTTCCCATGTCAACAGAGGGCAGAAACAAAAGAGCTGAAATCTTCAGTGAGCTGAATGGTTTTAAAGACGAGTCTGTTCCGCTCTGATGGAGCTTTAACTGAGACAGAGGAGTGTCCACTGCAAGGGAACATCTTCCCTCAGACACTTAAACAAAGATTTAAATCATTGTATATCTGGGATGGTAAACACATTCCAAGAGTTGCTTTGTGTCGTAATTTATCTGTTTGGCCCTCCTGCCTCCCATTAACATGTTTAGTCTATTCCAGTAAGTGTTTTGCAGCGAAATGTCCTGTCAAGATAAATTTAAATCTCTTACAGTTCGTCTTCAAGGCTGTTGAAGGTACTTCCCGTGTAGAAACAGATTTCTCTGACTCGCTTGCAATTGTGATGTTTTGGTACAACTTTGCTGAACAATAGTGAGTTCAGTGAAGTCGTTACTCTTTTATTTTGGAACTGCAGCTGCCCCAAAAATGACTTGTTGTAAAGGAATTGTTTGACATTATGAAAAATGCACTCAGCTGCCATGAGCGAGTTCAATATCAGTTCAATATGAACCAACAGCCGGGAGTTGGTTAGCTTAGTTTAGCACGAAGACCGGAAACAGCTCAGCCGAAGTCTTGTCATCACTACAAAATTAAAGACTGGAGGGAAATAGTTTAACCTCCTGTAAAACTATTACACATTTTTAAACAAATTAAATAAAACATGTGAGCATTACAAGTGTGAATAGTTGCCTTTGGAGTCTTTTTGCTAAGCTAAGTTAGCTGAATGCTGGTTTCCGCTTCATATTTACCACACACAATAGAAAGTGGTATCAAGTTTGTTACTAAGTTATTGAAATAAACTTATATAAAAGATTCAAACAGCATGTTTTAACAATGCTAAGTTGTTTTAAGGTTGATTGAATGCCTCTTAGTTGTAACAGGTTGCACCATTACCTCCAAACTGTTTAAATTTCCGTAAAGCAGGTTTCCACTTTTGTGGACCTGAAAAAATCTCTTCATCTCCTTCATTGTCTTTGCTTTGAGGTCAGTCTGTGTTTGGGTTAACTGGAGCCATAACGCGAGTCTCAAACAATAGATCCATCTCACCTCGACATGCAGGTTTATAACAGTGGCCTTAACGGCAGACTGTCTGACGCCTTGCATCGCTGTATCAGCTCTCTGGATCATTAACCCAGATAAAACAGCCTCCCGGCTAAAGGTGTCTCCGAGTCACTGTAAGGTTTAACAAGGGTGAAACAAGCTGTGGGAACGACTCAGCACTACTGAGTTCAGGCCAGTCTCATTACTGTTTCTTTTATTCAGGAAAGGCAGGAGAGTTTGTGCTCGTCCAGACACGCAGACAGAAATGGCTTGCGGCTGTCAAAGGTTGTGTTTTTGTTGTTTGTTTTCTGCCAAAGTGCTGCTTCAGAGCTTTTTTCAACCTTCTCTAGGATGATGCTTTCATAATCCCAGCTACATGTGGAGTGTTTTGTTTGTGTAAGCAAGCCCATATGGTGCCAGTGATATAATTCAAATGTATAATTTTTATATATATATATACATTTGAATATTAAACACACATTATTATGGTTGATTATTTTAAATAGATATCGCTAATTTTCATTTCCAATTTTGCACAATTAAATGGAACAAAACAGAAAGTTCAGCATTCCTGTATGATTCTTCATATTATTCAAAAGTAATATCTAAAGTAGGCACATTGGGGATTATCCAGGCCTCAGTCTGAAACCAAAAGTGTATTTAGGTGGTGACGGTGAAGACCTTTTTGTTTTCTCAATTTGTTGGAAATATGACCGTTTCACTGATCTCAGAAGAAAAGAAATTGGTGCAGAATAATCACTAAATCACTGTGAAAATCTTAAGCTATTTCACAAAGTATCATCACTGTTTGTTACTTTTATACACGTATAAAGATGTTTACATTTTTTGGAATTGGGTGAACCATTCTTCTACTCTATCTGCCAACACTATGTCAGTGTTTCATACTGACAGGACAGCACTGCTTCAAAAACAAAATCTCCTCATTCATCTCAGTGTGAACGCTGCATTGGCCAAGCTGAAGGCTGCAGATGCAGAGAGCTCTGGGAAAACTGAATACAGGGTCGTCATGCAAAAGAGGCCTAACTTTTGTTGAAACGCATTATACTGGCCACTCACTCACATACAGGTGCACATTCCTTGTGTAGAAACTTGAGGGCTCGAGACTAATGGCGTCCTAATTGGCAGAGCGCTGATTATAACAGAGTGCATCGGCTACTCAGCAGGAGGCCAACACAAAATCAGAGGCGTTAAAATCTGAGAGGACGGAGCATTTCCTGAGCTAGTTAGCTGTTAGCCGTTAGCACTCAGTGGGCAGCACAGTCCTGCAGTGTGTTCGGCTAACTGAGCTAACAGCTAACGTAACTAATAGCTTACAGCGGAGCAAAACAGAGCTCAGGGCTGACAATGCAAAGTTTGATAAATGAATGTACTGTGGTTTGGTGGTAGTAAGTATCCAAACATTCTATTACTTAACAAACATGACAACAGGAGATGATAAAAACAAAGTAAGGAAAAAACATTTTGGATTTTGGGATGGTTTAATTTCTTTTTGGAATGATTAAGAGTGTGTTTCAGGATGGTTTCAGGACAGTGGTGAAAAAAGGATGTGTAGGACATTTAGGTGATTGTTGGATGAAATGATCGCCACGCTGATGTCTTTGCAAATTTGTAAAATCTGCACTGTGAAAACTATTTTATTGCCCAGACCAGTCCAGTGTTTCTAGTTAATTTTTAGTGCTATTTCTGGTCTGAACACCTGCTCAGTCTCAGATCACCTGAGAACCCTTGTCTGCATACCACGCGAGCCGACATGTGGCCCTGACCTCAAGGTTCGGAAACTGCTTTAGAGGTTGCTCACAGCTGTCAGGTGGCACCGTATTAAGTCCGATCTTTATGAGGAGTGTAAACAAACCACAAAAACACACTTCCAGAAGACATGTGGAAGCCGCTCGGACGATAAATTGTACGGACTGCTCCTTTTTTCTTTCTAACCCTGTGTCATATTTTGCAACAGGAGTCGACACCGCAAGTGAAGCCAAGGGAGACACATAACTCCTCATGTTCCCTCTGAAATAATGCGTACATTTGATGATTTCATTTTCACGCCTGGCTGTTTCCTATCTACAGTAAAGTACAGCCTGTCCTGATAACGTAACCACTGTCGGACATGTCAGGCAGCCAGTGTAAGCATACAGTGTATTGGTGCTTTGGGGTACTGTTTGTGTAGCTTGCTTTGATGTGTAGTTATATGAGTGTAGTTTATGGGGAAGCTCAGGAAGCTCTTTGGGGGTTACATGCTCCACCACATTCACTGTTTATTTGTGTTATTTCTTAAGGGAGAGGATTCACACAGCGAGGCAGCAAGCTAATTTTCATTACCTCCCTTGATTCCCAGTGCTGCTTTTAGCCTCATGAGCTCCATATTCACAACCTGTCGTGAATGCAAATGAGGTTTTTTAGGTCTTTTTTTCTTCCTCTGTTTGTTTTGTGTCTCAGTTTGTCAAGTTTGTTAAAAGATTCCCAGCAGACGATGTGTTTTGGAAAGAGATATTTGCTGTCTGTAGGTTAGTGAGTGTTTACTCTCTCTAATGCATCTCAGGCAGCTGCTCTGCAGATGAACCTGAAGTTGTTTAAATGTTGTGTACGAGTCCAGTCTGCTTCAGTCTTTAACTGTCTGGCTGAGCTTTTTCTCAGTGGGTCAGCCAACATGTTGGTTTGCAGTCATTTCTGCCGATGAGCAAAGGCAGTGAATTTGTGTTACGTTCTCTCTTAACCCAGGAGACGGCTTGCAAATCCCATTCATGAGATCTACAGCCAAAGACCAGAAGAGCATTTGAATTATAGATCAGGTGTCTGGATTCACCTCAGACTACTCATGCATTTTATTCTGTCCAAATTTTCAGAATTTATGGAACAATCCCGCGCTGACACATGAATATTTATCCAGGTGAAACGCTTTTTTACACCTTTCGCCTTCTCTTTGAGCATTTGAATGTCACAGTGGAAAATGTAGTTGTGAATAAGTGCGATGAATGGTAAAGGTCCTGACAGTTCCTCTTGGTTCTGAGGAAGCTGACCCAGGACCCATCAGACTGGTTCCTAATTATACTCAGGTGAGGTTGAGCCTGTAAGCTTGGGATCACATATTGATGATTGATTCTCTTCCTATGCCAACATTGTTCATACAACTTTAATGGGCGTGCCGTTCTCTAGAATCTGTGCCCTGCTGTGCATTTAGAGATGTGTCTGGTGGAGCAGCGTTTCTGCCTGCTGTAATCAGCACAAGTGACGAGTGAATATTAAATCCTTAATTACGCCTCTTTACCGTGGATCAGACAAACCTGGCATCTCCATTCTCCATACACCTGCTCACCAAATCTTTGTTCAGCACTCACTAATAGTAGTTAATAGCATGGATATGATTTTGGATTGTGATTGTTCAGGAGAACGCTGCAATGTGCGGTTTTGGTTTCCCACGTTTGTTTTGTATTAGGTCCAAGATACTGGATAATACTTACTGTCAATATCCATACTTCTATTAAAAGGCATCAGATATTTGTTCCAGTGTGTTGATTCACATTCTTGAGTTTCACCACAAACTCACGGCCAGCACTATCAAGCTACTGAGACTGGAGGAGATGGAGCGTAGCGATGAATAATGGATCACAGGTATTATCAGTCGATGAAGAGCTGCACACATGAGCGATGACGCCTTTTTCACTGCTTTTTTAAAAAACAGTCTGATTCTACTGTGTATTCTCTTCTCCGTGCGTGTTTGTAGTGACTTAGGAAAAAGACATGCAGCTTAGTCCCAACATATTGGAACATTTATTCAAAGCTCAAGCGCTCCTTGTGCATACATGAAATTGTATTTCCTCAGGAGGAGAGACATGGTTGCAGTTGAGGGGATTACGGCTTCCTTTTTATTTTTCTGAAGAACATTAGTGAATCACAGCCACGGCTAGGTCTTCAATAGCGGCTTAAAAAAAAACATTTCGTAACATCTTATTTTCTTTTAAGTAAAACACCAAGAATAATCTCATAAAGGCGAGGCGATAAATTCCTCTATTCAGGGTCTCCTCTGTGTTAAGGAGCCATTCAGAGTTGAAAACATGTTGGCACAGGATATTTAGGTCTCAGTATAATGCAATATTGATGCGGTGGGCAGCTCGGGTAAATGCCTCAGACAGAGATGGGAGTGAATGTGGAATGAATCTTTCCAACAGTTTGTTTTTGTGCTCTGGAGGCAGAAAATGGTCCATTATTGAAAACAATTTGCATGTGCTCCACCTCTATCTTGTCACAGTATTTCAGTTTATGATGAAAATGCGTCGGGGTCTTACTCGTCCTTTACTCTCACTCATTCATCACATGGCCATTTATTCTCCATTACCCTTATTTGAGCTTCAGGCATCTTCAGTGTCTCTCAGGGTCAACTGGAATACAATACAATACTGTATATGTCCAAAATGCAGACCAAAACACATGCAACATACAGCATATATAGAATTGTCTGTCTTATGTTCAACAGATTGTATTGGTTTGCATTAGCAATGTATTACATTTGATTACATTTGTGTTATTGTAGGAAAGCTGGTGTTCCTTTTTTTGATATCCTGATTGGATGTAGGTCAAGTGTTGTTAATCTCATTGGTTTTAGTGCTATAGGACCATTGATAACACCCCGTGGAAATCAAAATTAAATGAGAAGGACCACATGCCAGCCATTGGTGGTCACGATACCTTTAAATAGCAGAAGATATATATATATATAAGTATATACATTTTTTCAACGGGACAAGGCAAGGAAAGCGGTGAAGTTCAACAATCTGACAAATTTTTGTGGCCCTGGTAGTCAGCTGGACAACGAAAGGGAGGATGATAGGCGTGGCTACGTAACTTTACTGTTTAATCACACCGTACAAGAGACATGAATTAGCTAGCTAGTGCGCTATTTATAACTGTATGTTTAGATTTAGGTTCATGAAGTAAACTGAGCTGATAGGGCAGATTGTGAGTTGTAGTTTACCTGGTAAACAGATCGACCACTTTGGCTGCCGCAACTGTTTTTTAAAAATCTTAATACGCTTGGAGCCCATCTGTTCTTGTCGATAGCACTAATAAAATCTATTCAAAACAGAATCGTGCAGTGGCAAACTTCACACCAAAGTTGAGTACCAGGATTCACTTGCTGGCACATATTGGCACAAATTTGCCTGTTTTACAGAAACAGTACCATCATCCCACAACCTCCCACTAAACATCTCTCTATATTTTTGTGTGTGTGTGTGTGTGTGTGTGTGTGTGTGTGTGTGTGTGTGTGTGTGTGTGTGTGTGTGTGTGTGTGTGTGTGTGTGTGTGTGTGTGTGTGTGTGTACGTGTG
>OMLP01015376.1:30630-55984 GCA_900302685.1 Spondyliosoma cantharus | reverse complement strand
CCTTCACTCTCCCCCCTGAGGGGAGGAACAGCCAGCTGGCCTCTCTCACCTCCGAGGAGCCTCTATCTCCCTCGATCCTTCTCCACAAGACCCAAAAAACATCTTGTGCTGATTAGGATGAAGCTTTACAGCCTTGCATTTGTGTCTACTCCGTTTACAAGCTCCCTTGTTTTCTATTCTGAAAGTAATGTGCTGACTAAGGCTGCCTGCAGGGGCCGTTTTCCCTGACATGATTTGTCTGCACTTTAAGCCGCGATGAAAGGTTTCTGGCAATGTTTGTTTAAATCTACAAATTAATCAAAAGTAACACCACCTACGCCGCTGAACTCCATTTGGAATTTCTGATATTTATCAATCCCACAGAGGCTTTGCTAAGCCAGAAACATTATCTCACTGTCTTCTATTCCGGGCTGAATATTGTGTAGAGGCATTAGATTATAACTCTCTGAGGGAAATATGAATCCTTGAAGCAAAACGAGCTGAACAGGGAAGGATGGCGCTTTAATTAATGTTTGTCTCGTGGCCTTTTGACAACCAAAGTGCGGTAGCTCAGAATAATACCGCCCGTATATCAAAGTATCCACAAGGCTGTGTGAGTTCCTATTAGTGAGATCACAGCTAGACATCGTGTGTACACTTCCCTGACGCCCCATCCAGCAAAACATTAACTTTAACAGTGTTTTAGATAAAAGGCCCAGCTGTAAGGTATCTCATTAGACCCGCAGGGGAAGCGACAAGCAATAGGAAGTGCACGACACGAGAGCATTTCTTCCTGATTCTGCACAGGAAACAATAAAAGCAGACAGGCCGCTCCCACATGGCTTATAAAAGTCCATGAATGTTTCTGTTATAAAAAGGCAATCCTGACTGTGCAGTCTGGTGCGAGCTTTTAAAGACTGGAAGAGGTCGATTGTTTGTTTTTTTAATTTGATTAGTGGACTTTAAAACCACTCTGTGTGCTGATTGTGCCCTAATTAAAAACCTGGGAGCTGAATAACAGGATGAAAAGAGTGCACACGCACGCAAGCACGCATAATGGGAATGATTTTATTGTAACATAATTCAATTGAGCGGGTAATTTGTTCTGCAGCTAAATTAAAAATATTCATTGATTTTCCATTTGAAGAAGTTTTGTATTTGTTTTTTTTTTTGTTTTTTTTAGAAACACTTGCTTGGATTTTGATTTGCAGCAGCTTATAGGAACAATGAGTCACAGGATGTATTTACAAATCGATGTTTATATATTCTGCACACGGTATACTGAATAACAAGAGCAGCTTTATTCACAGAGCAACACAGCAATATCCACTCTCTCCTTTGAGCTGTATCACTTCTAAATACCTTTTGTTGCGCTACAGTCTAGTATCGAGACAATTACGTCAACTCACAGGATGCATTTTGTTTTGTCACCTCTACAGGAGGACACGGATCACGACTACTACACGTCCAAATCATACGGCCCGTCCGATCAGATGAGCAAGGACTTGTGGGTAAATATCGACCAGATGGACAAGGGCAAAGTGAAGATTCACGGGATTCTGTCCAACACACACAGACAGGCAGCGGTAAGTTGGCAAATTTCTTTGGTGTCTTAGGAAGTTTATGAGGTGGTGCTCTGCTTTCTTTTCTGAGAATGTTTGGCCAATTGTGAGGTAACTCAAATTCAAATATACCCAAACCCTCTGAGGGCTGTTGCTTATTGTCATTAGCTTAGCTGCAGTTCAATCGAAAGTTTAAGATATGAAGGTTTTGCCAATTAGGGCTGCAACTGATGATTATTCTCATTATTTGTTGTGGATTTTTTTCTCAAATAAATTCAGAAAATAGGAAAATAAGGAAACAAATGTCCATATTAACTTTACAGAGACCAAGATAATGATTTCAAACGTCTCATTTACAAGATTTAGTTTTCATTTGTTGTGTTTCCAGTGTGTTATAATACAAATTTCAATGTGTGACATTAGAAAAGATTGAATGGCATAATTCGAAAAAACTTCCTCAGTTTTGCGTAGGTTTCGTTCGTGCTTGATGTGGTTTTTGCCTTTTCTAGAAAAAGACCTGACGCAATTAATGGCCGATTATTCAGAAGTTCTGAGAATAAGTTCTGACGTAGCAAGTGTCAAACTCAAATGACTGATCAGCTGTTTTCACTGAGAGGAGAGGAACAAGGTGCTCTGTTTGCTGATTTCTTAAGATTTGAGCTGACTAATAAACACATTTCCCCCTAAAATGATGAAGGCAACTGGTTTCATTTCTTCCTTCTCTTTGAGGTTTATTTGCGGGTTGACAAACAGCTGGTTTTGTTTCTGCTTTGCAACCGCTACTTTTCTACTTATCACAACCATGTGAACATAGTCAATATAGCCAGTTTTGTTTATTTGCTCCAAATCAGTAGATGGAAACATTTTTCGTTTCTTTTTGTGGGAAGATTTCGCTTGACGATTAGATGGAAACACAGCTAACGGTGCTCTCAAAGTAGAAACAGGAATGAGAACATTTTTGTTGTTGGTGAAAAAAAAAAAACCACTACCCTGTTTCCGTGCCCCAGCACACCTGATTCATATGAATGGTTCATTTTGACTTTGCTCCAGGATCTTAACTAACTTCATCATACATGTGATTAAGCCGATGTTGATTTGCAGTTCAGATGATGTCGTGCCAGTTTTAACGCAGAAATCTGCTCAAACTCGGCTGTATTTTAAACCAGGAGTTTAGCTCGACTTGATCTTGACTGCAGCTAAGCAGCAACAGCCCCATTTGTCGACTAGAGTTGTGCTGTTTCAACTTTTTATTTTTATACCAATCTGCATTTGTAGATCTAATCCTCTCACACCTATCACAACATGCCCTCTAGCCAGTTACTTTTGCCTCTAATTGGGTTCAGAGAAAGACAGAAAGCTGACAAAACAAAGAAGAGATTTGTTTTACTCGGTCTTTCTGTGCACTGTATTACTGACTTTGCCATGAACTTATACCCACAAGCCTCAGCGATGGTTGGCCATAGATACAAACAAATTACTTTAACATTAAGACCATAACACCACTGTTTCTCTGCAGTGAAGTTTCAAGGCTCCCCTCCCTCCACCTCTCTACATGCAGGTGACCCATGTGAGGAGCATACTGATGGTGTCACGCAAGGTAACAGTAGACTGACTACATTGCCAGGCAGAATGGCAACAGGGTGGTCAAAGACTTGCAAAGAAAAGACAAGGCATCCAGGGTGAACAATAGCAGGCCAGGAGATAGAAAAGAGTCCCACATTGAGCATTCTGCTCCTCTATCTTCAGTCATGCAATGATGGATCGAACCACGCAGGCTATTCTTTTCTAACCACAAACTCGGCCGGGAGGCGAGCTTTTTCTTCCAAATAGTCCAGGAGGGATGTGGGAGGTTTCTCTGACTTGTGCTTAAATAATCAATATGTGAGTTTTTCCAATTCCATGGACCAGCCAGGCAACGCGGAGTCAAAAGGCGAGATGGAAATCTTGGCTATATAATTTCATTGAGAGATTGCAGTGAAAACCATCTGTGCTGAAATTTACCCACCGTGTCAGCAGACTAACATTTAAATAAATACGGTTTATTATGATGGCAGTTTAAAGTCCTGAGAAACTGCATAAAAGCTCTTGAGTGCTGGATGCTGGAGCAGGGTTTTGGGGGGTGAAAGCTTCCATGTTCCTTCCTGGCACTGCCGCCTGCCAGAGACGCTGAAAGGAATTGGGCCAATGAGGTCGTAAAACAAAACACAGCCGCAGAGGTCAACTTCATCACAGTGTTGTAGAAATGTTAAGCTCTGGATCGGCTGTATAGTCTGTGAGATTTAGTGTGGTTCGCCACAGGATTACTCCGCCCACACATAATCTAGGCTCATGTATAATAGCTGCATGTTTACAGTGGACTGTACCCTCCATAACATTTTCTGGCAGTGTGGCTGTAGTTTACTTTGTTAACGGATAAAATAATGAATACTATAAAAACATCGTTTGCGGTGATGTACTTGAGCAGTTTGTTGTTCATTTGGTCCAAGAGAAACCTTGAATCCCCTTTTTTATTATGTGTTAATTCCCACCAACAAGCAGAACTTTTAAGTATGGAAGCCCAATTCTGCTGGGAAAGATAAAAAAAAACAAGTCAGGAATGAAACTGATCAGTAAAAATGATGAGATATTGAGTCATAGTGAAGAATTTGAAGGAATGGGTCACATTTCACAATTTCTACCTGAAAACTTATATTATTGACTTTACAAGTAAGTTCAGGGTCAAGCTTAGTGCCATCTAAAGCAGGTATTATATCACCCAAGAAAAGGTACACAGTATTATGTAAATAGGTATTTACCCATGAATGCTGTTAGACATTCTGTTACTGTTTTGTTCCTCATAAATAAGCATGAATTCAGTGTTGTTATACAATATTCTTATGAAAATTGGGTATTTTTCAGGAGAGGATGTGATTTTTCTTACTTTTTGTGCTATTATGTAACAAAGGTCATATGCAAATATATTTTCACCACATTTAAATTCTCCTTTAGATCTCTATTTTAGATTTCTACTCAGAAATGACACCCACACCCCCACGAAGCAGAGCCAATCTGGCACACAGGGCACCTTTCGTATTTTCTCTGCACATTTTTTTTGTCTGATCTAAATCCTCTTGTTGTTGTTTTTTTTTTAAAGATGAGAAACCGTCTCTTCTCTGATCCTCCTCTTACCTCTATCTTTCTGACCGAGGTCATCTGTCTGTTTTTCCCCTCACAGAGAGTCAATCTGTCCTTCGATTTCCCTTTTTATGGACATTTGCTGCGTGAAATCACAGTGGCGACTGGTGGTAAGTGAACACTGTTCTTAGACTCTGTTTTCTCACTAGTAGTTATAACTGTTGTTGTTGGATATACTGTATGTGCCTGGCATATCTGACTGTACACAGACTGTTTTTATTGCCGCTGGATTTAGGGGGGAATGTGGTAAGATTCATGAAATGAGTCTGGAGCAGAAAGACCTTTATGAAATGGAGAAGAAAAAGAGAGAGAGCGCGCATGTGTTTCTGGTACTCTGTGTACCTGTGAGTGTGGTGGCGACTGTACAACGACATCTCAGCCCTGAATACAGCAAAGAACCAAACAATGAGTTATTTCTTTTTTCTCTGGGAAATTACATCAGAAGTTTCAGAGTTGCAAAAGGCTCATCTGGCACAAAACCACAGTACAAAACCGCCGACAACACTCTGCCAGCCAAGCAGTCGGCCTGATAGACGACCATTTACAGCTCTCACCTCTGTGGGATAGTCTGCTAGACGAGGGGGATTAGAAAAAACAAACCACTCCCAACACTCAGCACCACCAGCTCCACACCAGACTGAACTGGAAGAGAAACCAGACCGATGGGTTTGGACTGGAAACAGGAGTCCCTCTGCCAAGGCAGCCCAGCGCACCCTGATAGACACGGATAAGGAGGTGGGGGGGCATCAGGAGATGTGTATGTGTGGGTTGGACATGTGACTCGGCAGACGTGTTTGCCAGAGTGTGCAAAGCAATTTTCCACTTGAGTCTTGACGGCGAAACCACAACACCCCAACCAGCTATTATCACATCAAAGACTAACGCTCTGCTCTTACCCAACTATTCCAGAGATGTGCTGCATTTACTGCCACTGGTATAATAGAGAGATGTCTCTTATCGTCGTTATCATCGCCGTCTCATTTTGATCTCCATTACTGGCAAAGTTGGCGTTAGAAGCGTGCCGGGTGACGGTGTGGAGGGATGGATAGGCTCAGAGGACGCGAGCACAGAGGAGATAACAAGAATTTGAATTCCATCAGACGGAGATGGAGGGAAGAGGAGGAGGAGGAGGAGGAGGAGGAGGAGGTGGTGGCTATCTGCCTGCCGCAGGCCTCCGGGGCTTTGTGTCTGAGACGCCTTCCTCATATCCCCCCGTTTCAGTCAGCTCGTCCTCCTCCTCTCCTCACTGGACCGTCTTTTCTCCCACCTTTCATTACTGTCAGAAAACCACCCTTTTATATAAATATTAAATTTGAATTTAAATATGAATTCTTTATACTACCTGTGCTTAAACCTTGCAGCAGTTACAATCACACAGGACAGAACAGTTAACGTCTCAATGGTGCAGCAGCCACTTTAACGATGTGGGCAACTAGATGGGGTTGGCTCACAGCCTCGTCAAACACATGAGGTTTAAGTCCACTTTTATGTGTTTTACATGCAGGAAAGTGGGAGGTATCTATAATGAGAAGAAATTTGGCTGCTATGAGTCCTCAAACTTGATTCAAATCAACTTGCTGCAAGAGTTTTTTATCTACAAAAGGACCTTAAAAAAAGACACATTTTTGCTTTCATTTCTAGAAAAACTGTAGCTGAGACTGAGATTTGTATAAGGAACAAGTAGAAACAATCTGCACGCTGTATATTTTATTTTAAGCACCATTGCACCAAGAAAAATTCCTCGTCTGTGTAAAAACCTACCTGGCAATGAATCTCATTCTGATTCTGATTCTGATTTCTTGTCTTTTGAGATACCAAAGGCTCACTTCAAACAAAAAATGGCCTAATATGATTGAAATGTGTTTTTGTGCACATTTTAAATCATGCTCAAGCAACTTTGGCACCCTCCAGTGTGAGGCTGAGGCTATTATGTATTTAAATAATTGATTAGTTCATTGGACAGAAAACTTCCAAGTCTTTTTAACCAATAAAATCAAATAGTTGTATTTCAAGAACAGTTGTCTCTTCTCAAAATGTGCTTGTTTGTTGTTTTTATCTGTTTTTTATATATATTATAACCCTGTGTTGTATAATGACAAATCACCGACAGTTAAGACCTTAACAGTGACTGTCAGCATACCGCAGGTGTTAGCAGGTGTTCTAATGAACTGACGGTAACAGAAAGCCTCCGGTCTGTGTTGAAGAGTGTGTTTGGACGGCTCGACATTTAGAGACCATGAATATCAGCGTACAGATTCAGAATATACATCAACATTTTTGTTGATGAAACCTATGGCACAATGTCTCCAAGAAACTGTTTCTAAATTATACATTTTGAAACAATTAGATATGTAGAAATGTGATGCCTCCTTTATCTGCCACGTTGCAAAGCGTTCAAGGATCGGCATCTAAACTAACTTTCATATTTGAGATGCTCGTGTTTAATGAATATACAGTTTCATACAGCCTCTTTTAGTAAGAGTTAGGGAAAGATGATCCGCTTGTTTTCACTTCCAACTCATCAATTATAGCAGCTAAGATTGAAGCTGTAGTCACCCATCTATTTCAGTAGTATAAAGAGCGAGAAATGTCTGAGTATGTCATTTACGTAGCTTGGATTATGAGACAGAGTTTAGTTTGTTTTGTTTTTTTACCCAAAGTATTATTTTTTCCTAACTCTAACCAAGCAGCTTGTTTTTAACAAAGTCGAACCAAGCCACGACTCTTCCATTTTGGAAAAACCTTTTCAAAAGTCATAATGTGTCAAACTATGTGACTGTATGTTAGCAGGCTTTATTTTGAAAGTCCAACTGGACGTTGTATATTGCAAACTCAACCACAGAGCCCCGGGAGTGACAAAGTGTTGGAAGAGTCAGCGGTGACAGTTTCTTGTCTACTAACAACTAACGAAAATGACAATCTCTGACAAACCAAACTGCTTTTGTTGCCTCAACCCAATCAAACATGGATGCAAACCCCTTTCAGCTCCACCACCATAATCCAAACTATTAGGTTTCCCTCAAAACATATCTGACAAAACAAATTAGTTGCGTACAAACACAATATCTGGCCGTCTGTGTTGTGACAAGGATGACAACTTTCTGGCTTTTTTTTTGTATAATTAAGTTTGACATTTTTGTCCAGTCATGGTGGCGATCGCTGCCAATTTCAAGTCTTCCAGTTGTGAAACATAAAGCGCATTTGGTTCTGTGTGCCAGAGGATTTTTTTTTTTTTCCTGGATGAGACATAATGGATTAGTTACGGTCTCACTTGGTTTTGTTTTCTATCAATCAGCGATAAAAACAAAGAAGAGCAGACATTTCATTTAGATAAAAAAAAGCCTGTAGCTTTGTATTTATGGGACAAAAAGAGCGATGGTGATGCAGTCGTGGTTTGGAACAGCTGTGATAAACAGAAAATATCCTGTCCTATCCATTAAACACAGCTCAGGACGAAGTAACAACGATCTTGTCCAAACAAAGCGTCCAGTAAATTGAAGCTTTGGTCTCGTGGGGACTGATGATTCCCGCTCGTGTTTTTCTTGGACACACGCTGCACATATAAACATAACTTGAAAAGACCGATCCTGCTCCATCCCAGCCTCCTGAAACCTCTCTGCCTCCATCTCCTCTCATTTCTTTCTCCTCTTCTATTGTATAGCTGTTGTTCCCCAGGTACCCTCCTCCTCCTCCTCCTCCTCTGTCCAGTCCCCCCTGCGCTGTAAATGACGGCCATAATGAATGAATTGCCTCTCTATTGAGCGCCCCCGCAGCTCTCACCTCTTTAGTGTATTGAGAGGCTGTCTGATTTTCTTTAGCCTGTCAAATAAGTCGTATTGTGTTTGCAGGAGATTGCTGGTAGAGAGCCGAGGCAGCAGCAGCAGAAGTAAAACCCTTCGACACCGGCCATTGTGTGTTTGTCCAGACAAGTGTGTGTGTGAGGGGATTTCTGGGCTTCCTGGAGGTTTTTTTAAAGTGAAAGGAGAAACGAACAAAAGCAGACAAAGACAGAGATAAGACCGTGTTTGAGGTGGATGTTGGGCAAATATGAGATGGGCTGGAATGTATAGCAGCTGATTCGGGGGAAGTCATTTGTGTCGCCGAACAATCAGATAAAGGATGTGAAAGTGCCGACGCAGCAACATATAACCATGAGAACACCACCAGCGAGTGAGCCAACGGCATGGTCATGTTTACTGTAATTTAGTCGGGCAGACTAAACAAACCCTACGTCTCCATTTTCTATCTTCTTTACCTTCATATACCATGACGTACCATTGGGTGAAGACTCTTATCGGCTGTGCTGCCCTCATGTTCTGGCAACAAAACACTTTATCATGATTTATGATATAAATTAACTGCATGTCGGGAGTGCATAACAATATCAACAATAACAATTTTGGGGATTATTTGCTTTCTTGCCGAGAGTGAGATGAGAAGATTGATACTCTCATGCCTGTACAGTAAATAGGACATCAAAAACAGCAGTCGGTTAGCTTAGCTTAGCATAAAGACTGGAAACAGGAGGTAAAAGCTAGCCTGGCTCGATCCTGAGGCAACAAAATAGAAAAACCCACATGTGCTATCCTATTTGTTTTATTGCATTATGTGTTATAACTTAATAAAGATTTGTCGCCAAGCAACCAATAAAGACTTAAGGTAGTTACAGGTGGCAACCATGAAATAGTCACAACCCCCTGATGTACAATTGAGAGATGTGGTCAGGCTAGCTGTTTTCCCCCTACTAAACTAAGCTAAGTGGAATATTTATTCTACAGAGAGTGGTATCGATCTTGTCAATCTAAGTGGTCACTTAAGCCAAGACATGTCTGTCACGCCAGAGCAGAGAAGGTAGACCTAAATGCAAATGGCAAGCAGGAAGTGCGACGGATAAAGTTTTATTCAGGATCGGGGACACGCGAGGACCAGACAAACACGACAGAACATCAGGGGAAAAACACTACAGCATAATCAGGGAAACACAACAGATGACTCGACAAAGACTATTGATCGTAATAGTTTCATCTGGCTTTAACAAAAAACATCCTTAAAAACAATTCTGGCTACAGTGGCCGTCGCATCCACATCGTTTTGTGAATTGTGTGTACCCTGTGATAGGAATAAAAGTAACTGTAACCATGGCAACTCCTTCTATCGAGCCCATGAAGGGCAGAAACTTTTAGCTCCATCACTCCTCTTCCTCGAGGTGGAGTTCTCTACTGTCAGGACTTCACACAACTAAATAAAGTCATATCTTCACTCCCACCTCCTGCCGCTGCTCTCCTCGCGGTGAGTGCTGACATTGCTCTATACAGAGAGCAGGGAGGTCTTTAGGGAAAGATTGATTCCCCTCATGATCTGCTCTGCTCCTTGTTCCCAAAGTGATAGATGTGTTTTTATAGCCCGCCCACTGTATGAGAAGACATATGGTGACATGAAATGAGGGTTTTATAGGCTTGGCCTCAATGAGACTTTTCCCCAAAAATGCCCTTTTCTTTCAGAGTTTTTTCTTCCTATAGACCTCAGGCAGCTACTTTATATACTGTGTTTCTGCTGAACTTCTGCAAAAAAAGCAAACAGACCCTTCCATATGGGAATGATTTCTTACTCTGGGAGGTTTGATGATTTTATACAGTACATTATTGGAAAAAAAAATTCCATCGTAAAGACCAAGGGAGATGAAGGACTTTTTCCATATGCAGCTTTTTGATTTAAAGGAATAATTTGGTGTTTCAGGAACACACTCACTTGCTGAGTTAATCCCCGTGTCCATTTATCATTTTTCTCTGCTAGATAAGTGCTGACCAGAGAGCTGGGATGAAGCACTTATGCAGTCAGAGACCAAAAAACTCTGCACACTGGCTTCGATTAATATTAATTTAACACTAGGCGAGGAGAGGGTTAACTGCACCCACCAGCAACATTCAGTATCAACCCTCCAAAATGATGATGAATGTTTCTCTCTAATAACGTTCAGGATATTCAGACACCGTCAGAACTCATTCATTTTCTTGTTCACTGGTGATGAGTTCCACCACATCTGATACATGATTGGTTGTAGAGCAAGAAACCAACAGTGACAACACCTTTGCTTTGCTGAAAAAGTTCAGATAGAGTTTTGAGAGCTAGAGACTGCTCGCTGCGTGGCTAACTGAGCTAAATATTCATAGCTAACAGCCGCTAAAGTTAGCAGCAGTTAGCGGTGACTGTAGCGATATGCTGCCTCTGTTTCTTTGGAGTATGAATTTCATATGTGGCCAATTCTTATACAATACACCTTTTGATGATATATACTGTATGTGTTTAGAAAGTAAATATATCAAAAAACATAAGTTTCTACCCTCAGATTTTTATTTTGAGCTCTCTTTCTGTCCAGAAAAGAGCATATTCTAGTGGCTTCTCTATCACGTATCTGTAGGCACACTAGAAAATAACAGGCAGTCCATCTGTCAGCAGAAAAATCCTGCAATTCTCATCAAGACAAAAGTGGCAACATCAGGGAAAAAATAGATGCCCCGTCTCCTGTCGCAAGATTAATTTAAAAAGAAGCATGTCTGCTCTTTCCAAGACACTGTCACCATAAATGTCTTATTAGTTCTTCAAACTGTTCTTCAAAGGTAAAATATATTGGAAGCATGATCATTTCACCTGAATGCCATGTTTTCCCTTTGTTCTGTGTAAAACATGATTTTAAAGGGTATGTTAAGGTTTGGATGTTTTGGCATTTCAGTCAAAGCCAGAGGGAGAAACAAAAAGCTCAAACAAATCTTGAAATAGCAGCCGACTTCGCTCAACTTTGTTGTCAGTGGGGAAATTAAGATGCTCTTTGGTTCTGTTGTCATCGGCGCTTTATTTGTTAGGCGAAGACCCGTCCCCGGTGATGAATAGTGGGCGTTTCCCCCCCTTTTCTGGAGTCCATTAATAACGGTGTTTACAGGCTGCTAAAGGATGCAGCTCCAGTTGGTGTCGACTGAGCACGTCCCTTTCTGCGGAGAGATCTATTTGTGCCTCGTTGAACGGGCGAATAAATTGAAAAAGTTAACATAATCCGTTTTTGGCGTCACAGGCTCTTCGTTAGTGTCTGTGATTGATGATGTGGAGTAAAAACACACACAGGAGGAAGGAAAGGAGTACGTAGAGGAGAGTAAATCAGTCAGACTCATAACATCGCCATGATATATAGCTGCTCACTCAGCATAACTTCCTTCAAAGCCCCTCAGATTTTGCCCTTCTGTTTTTCGATCAAAGATAACAGCTCTAATTAATCGCCATTGCTAGCTGAGGCAGCCTGCAGCAGGAGGCCAGAAATGGAGGGAGAAGTGATGGCTGCTGGGTAATGAGCAGCTTTTAACTTTGGACTGGGGGGCAGACGTGTTGTCTTCCTGTGAGATACTGTATCTGATAACATCTTTTATAGAGGGAGGGAAGGTAGGAGTGGAGGGACAGAAGATTGATGCTTGTTTTTATGAGCTGCTAAAGGGTAAATCCACCTTAAAACACTCAGTCACAGCAGGTACAACACTATAAATGATGCAATTAAACAAGAGTTTCTAATGGTGCTCCATTTAAAGTACTGGAAGTTAAAGTTTTAATGTCTTTTCTCTTTTTCTTCCACAGGGTTCATCTACACAGGTGACGTGGTCCACCGGATGCTAACAGCTACACAGTACATCGCTCCTTTAATGGCAAACTTTGACCCCAGTGTCTCCAGAAACTCTACTGTCATCTACTGGGACAACGGTAACAGAAGTTTACTCTTCATATCTCATTTCTGCCTGAATGTGGAGCAGTTATCTACTCTCTCTCTCTCTCTCTCTCTCTCTCTCTCTCTCTCTCTCTCTCTCTCTCTCTGTTTGTCTCTTTTGGCTCCAACCAGCTGTTTATTCTGGTACCGACATAATTAAATCAGGTCTCGCATGACTAACAGTAATAACTTCCAGAAAATACTGAAACAGATAGGCTAACTGCTAGTTAGCAAACTATGCTGCAATGATTTATTTTCAAGCTACGTGACACATGCAGCCCCATGTACAGAGGGCGGCAACATTAGCAGCACGGGTTCAACTCCAACCTGTGGCCCTTTGCTGCATGTCATCACCTCTCTCCATCTCCCAGCTCCTGCAAAACTCTTTGCTGTTCTATCCAAATAAAAGCTAAAAGCCAAAAGTAACACACAAAAAAAAAATGAATCTTAACAAAGAAGCAGTCAAGCTAGCAAAGTGGACAATATTGTTGAGTGCTCACCAAATTACACATACCCGACATTGTTGAAGAAATATTTCCTGTGTGAGTCAGAAACTCATTTTAACATACAAAGTAGAGAAATACAGTTTTTCAGACAAAAATATGCATCTAAAGTCTGCAGGAACCCTGCAGAAGATGCTCATGCTACACACAACACATTAGTCCTGTTAGATAGATGATGTTATACATTATAAAAAGGAAGAAACAACATGATACAGATACTAATGACTGTGTAATGTGTAGTTTAAAACGTTTAGATTCCTATATATTGGGAATATAGGAATGTTATATGATGAAGTACCTTTATATGTCAGGTATTATTAAATTTGCTTAAAAAAAGACTAATGAACATTTTAAGACTTTTTTCAATTGATTCTTCAAAACGTCTACAGAATGTATCCATAACAGCTAAATTAACACAAAGCGGTTGTTAATTTGTCATTAAAGCTATACGAGTCATCCTCAGACATCGTGGACATCGTTATCCCCTCAATTTCACTTGCTCACATTAAACCAAGCAAGAGTGGACTTTTATATGATCTTTTCATCGAAGGACGTGTCTTTGTGGTTCTATCAATATGTATCAGTTTTGCGACATTAAATTACCTTCACCTTGACAGAGTTCACACAAAATCATTGCAAAATGAATGCACATAATCTCCAGAGTGATTCACAGAGAGCTGGTCTTCATCACTGAAGTATTTTTTATTAAACCCTCCATGACCTCTGTGACATCCCCTTAAATTCCTCCGACTGCCTTTAAACTAAATGGATGTCCTTCCTCACTCTCTGTACCTTTGCTTTGCCATCTGCGATGGCTGTTATCTATCATGTCAGTCAGTGCCGTCTGATCCTCTGCAGCACGGTGACTGACCAACTGTGTGACCTTCTGCAGTGGAGCTCATCAGACTTTTAACCAAACTGGCAGCCGATCGATCCTCAGCCCGCCCGCTCCTCAACACACTGTCCATCAGTCAATGTCCTGCCAATACAGCAGAACAACTGTACCGTCTGTTGTGTTGTGTGAGCGTCAGTGCCTCCCTCCATTAGACCGTGAGCAGTTTGATGAGGCGTTCACAGCAGAGTCGTACTGTTTGTTCTCGCCGCAGCCTGAAACAGGATTGTGAGAGCTGTGTGAAACTTCACAGACGCAGTGTGAAGCTTCGTTGTTTAATTTTCACAGAAAAAAAAACTTTGACCTCTCTTGTTAATTAGAGTCTTCTAAATAAAGACTTGAGTTTTTCAAGTGCTGAGAGAAGTATTCTGAAGTTTGATAATGAAAGAGGAGTGAAGTGTTTCAGCACCTGACAGATTTGACTGTTGCTGCCAGCGGGATCGTGGTGACGGCGCCGCAGTGGTAAAAATACCTCTTAACATGACAATAGAACTCTGCTTTCACATCCATTTAAAGTACCAGACAAGCATTTATTAAATCATTACTCATGCATGAATTTCCCTGAAGGAGTCGCAGCACTTTCATCTGATCCTGTTAAAAATGATTATATTAAAGAGATGAACGCCTCAATCCCAAATGTTGCTGTCCATCAGGCCCAGAGGAATCAAAGATCCAATTTACTGTCAGTCACTTCCTGCGTCACAAGAAGCCTGGAGAAGCTTTAACACACAAAAAAAGGTGTAAATGCATCAGAGAAGAAGTGTAACTATGTCAGTATGTAGTTTGAGGAAGCAGTCATTCATTGGTTAAGCCCCCTGATATGAAGACGGCTGAAATTCCCCCGTTCCCCAAAGAAATATGTTGTTTGAAACAGAGGAAAGCCGCTCCATGATTTCAAACATTGACTGTACAAAATATTGACCAACTTCTGGGGCTGGAAAAGTGAAAGAGATAAAATCTGCATTTCTTTCTGATGGCCAGCTGGGAGTGATTCCACCAGCTGTGAAAACAAGTGTGATTGCATGTAAGCTTATGCGGCTACTTTTCACTTGATTTATTACCCCGGTAAACCATTTCCAAATTATGATTTCAATAACTAGTTTAAAGTCTTCTCCTATACAGCATTATGTTTTTTTTGTAAGTTAAGGTCCCACTTAGACTAAAATAAGCAATAAGCCAGGTATGCTTGAGGGCGTGGCTACCTTGTGATTGACAAGTCGTGATGTGTCGTCGGTGTCCCCTCCACCTCCATCCTTTCATCTAAATAAGGTCACTTCTAGCTCAAGAAAACAGAACAAAAAAGATGGACATGGCTGTAAGGTCAAGCTAGAGACAAAAAGGTGTGTTTACGCTTGATTTTAACACATGCGATCATACAGAAGACGCACAAAGCTGTCGGGTCAACCACAAATTATCTGAGTGAGTGATAGTTTTCTGTATCGGTGCAATGTGGATGATAGTTGGTAGCTAGCAAGCTTTTTAAAACAGTTGCTGTAACAAAAGGATATTGGTATTTTTTATTAGTAAGCACACTTTTTCTAGATAATTATCACCACCTTCCGCTGTGGATCATGTGGAAGACCATGATTTGCATGTAGCTCGGGAAAGAAGACAGATGCAATTAGATTTGTGTTCCGTGGATAAAGGAGACGCATGATGTGGCTACATGTAAACAAAAGAGTTTTATCTACTAGGCACTTAAAAAATGACAAGTGTAAATGGGGCCTCACTGTCATCGCTCACAGGAACTTGAATAGAACAATGCCATTGTTTGTTATTCGTAACACATGTGCTTTCATTGCAACGATGTCAAACATCTGCTGTGAAAAAACAGAAAAAGTAATATTACACATTTGGTTATCATCAAAAAACTTTACAATAGTAACAAACACATTTGATAAAAGTAAATAAACATGAGTGTTACATGTGAAATAGACTAAACAGAACCAAACAGACCCGATGCTGTCTAAACATCTGCAAAAATCTCGAGGAAAATGACTTCAGCATGCTGAGGGTGGGCCGGTGTAATAGAGCTGCATTTAATTTGTTTGTTTTGAGTTCATACAGCATGTTAAGCTTGTAAGTGGAATTAGAAACGAGGCCAGTGTGTGCTCCCTCCACGCCTCCTCACCCACTCTGTATTTTTAACCAAGGAGCCCCAGATAGCACGGCGGCCGCCTCCCCTCCTGAACTCAATGCATTTTAAGCAGACTTATATTGGGCTTAAGTTGTGCTGACTGAGTAAGCACGCTGTGCCACAAGGCTGCAATTTAGAGCTCCGGTCCGCGCTCTGTTATTCGCCGCCTTCTCCCTCACTCTGTCCTCTGTAATGCGTTACACGGCAACTCTTCAATACTCCCCTCTTTTTCCTTATTTCTCATCCAAGTGCTGCCCTTCACTCTGCAGTTGTCAAGCCGGGATAATATTAGTCGCATGATATTAAATGTCAATGAAAGATCAGACCCAAACTTGTGTTTAACACATGAAGCGTCCATGTCTGTTGCCAGAGGCCGTCTATTCGCACCACATATATAACTTATGATGGAGGTTTCCTCTATAAGCAGATGACCAGGCTCTCTAAACTGTCAACAGAGGAGCTAAATCTCATCTTAGCTTCGGATGGAAGAGCTCCGACCATGTGATGTAAAAATTGATTAGTTGTGTTAACAAACCTTTATTGCCCTGGCCGGTGGCCAAATGACGAGCTCGGAGGAGGGAATGGCGCTCACATCAATCTGCCCTCCAGCCTCCACAGTAAATCAGAATAGTGTTAAAAGAAATGCGACTGTCTGCTGGGTGGAGCTGAAGGCCTCGTCAGTCTGCTGCTAATTTAATACAAACCCAAATTAAGGCAACACCTGATGACGACTTCATGTGGGCAAGTGTGATTCAGAGTTACTTATAGTGTGTAGCTTTGACAGTAAGCACATTCTTATTTATTCATTGATTCATTCATTATTCATACACTTCGCCTCTGGAGGTCTCTTAAGATGCTTGGCAGTGTTTATTCATGAAAAACCGAACCAGGATCCAACACTCCTGATGTGTGAAGAAAGCTTTGTGTCCATGTTTACATGAACAGTTCACCCATTTTTTCACAAAATAGCACCAGAGGTCTGGAGGACTGAAATTGTCAAAATCAAAAAAAAACAAATTAAGACTTAAATTAATGGCACAATAAATAAATAAATTATATGCTAATAAGTGCTCCAAAAATGATATTGAAAAAGTTGATTAAGTGTGTTTGTGGTGGCATAATAAAAAAAAAGTCAAATAAAACAAAAGAAGTCAAATAAAAACAGAAATATCCATTTTTGTCAGATTTTATATATTATGTCTACATTTATTTTCTATTAGTCCATTTAACGGTCATTCTAACTTAAAAGTTAGAATTTTCATTCCATTCCATTCCATTCATTCCATTTTCATAATTTTCCATTTTGGCAGTTTCCATCCTTCTATCTCCCGTTGAACATGCAGGTACAGTGAGCGCTGCCACTAACACTCTGCTGATTGTGTTCAGTCAGTTGATATAACGTGTAAGAAAATAGTGAAAATCTCATATTTTGAATATTTAACCCAAAATAATGCAGCTTGCTCTCATGGTAGAAGAGGAGGAACGGCAAATCTTCACAATTTAAAAGTGGGAGCGTGTTTGGCATTGCTGCTTGGAAAACTACTTAGGAGTTAAAACCGTTATTAAAGAAATTGACGATTTGGAGCGCCTTGGTAGCCAAATGGTTACCACACATGCCAAATGGCTGCATGGCCTCACAAAATGGCCAATTCAATTCCAGCCAGCGACCTTTTGCTGCATTTCATTTCTCATACCCGTTTCCTGTCGGCTTCTGCTATCGATTTTTGCCTCTGATATTTTTGCCACATACAATGGAAGTGAAAAGAAATGTAACTGTTGCAGCTCAAACGACTAAAAATCTTGAGAAACTCAACAGCAGCATGTCTGTCACTGGATCATTTTCACACCTTATTATGAACAGCTTTCATCCATTTCTTTGGCAAGAAAAGCGAAATTATTTTCTGTAGCCAGGATTTTTTTTCTCCCTGGAAAGACTTTAATATAAAGTCTTTTGTATCCAAGCGTCTTGCACAATAAACGAAATTCTGTTCACTTACGTTAGAGATTGCTGCTTTAATTTCAGAGACAGATCTCTAAACCTGAGCAAATAAAAACTAAAATGCGTCTGGTTGTTGCTGACCGTATTCTCATTTTCCTTTTCAATAAGCAGAAGCCATTTACAGCTCTGTCATTCGCTCTCGCACAGCATGAAAAACTTTTACTGCTACAAAAACTGCCAGAGCTACATAATCCATCACAGTAACCACCACGCCTTGATTTGGTCTTGTCAAAAGTTTCACTTTTATTGTCGTTTCATCGCGCTCCAGTAGAGTGTTTTCATATCAGCGCTCACACTGCTTCAGTGTCAATCAGCTGCCGCCCACAGGGGGAAAGGAAGCCTCTGCCAGGAAATAATCCCTCAAAAAACATATCGCCTTACAAAGACGTTTGTGACATTGATGTCTTCTTAGTTTTCTTACGCTTTTGCCCGGTCAGGGGTTCATTTCACACTAGATCTGAGACAGTAGAGATGGCATTTCAGAACCACTGAAAGACAAGTTGAAATGTAAAAAAAGTGGGATTTATTTGCAGACACTAGATATCACTGACTGGATTTCCGTGGTAAGACATACTTTATGAAATTCAATGAGCTGTGTGTGTTTTTAATGATGGTTCTTTCTCCTTTAGGCACCTCTCTGGTGGTGCAGTGGGACCACGTCCACCTACAGGACAGCTACAACCTGGGGAGCTTCACCTTCCAGGCGACGCTGCACAACACCGGCAGGATTGTGTTTGCATATAAAGAGGTCAGGACTCACTCATCCAGCCAGTTATCTTTTACTGTTCTTGTTTTATCTCCATTTACTAAGACAGTGTATTTCTTATCTTGTTTCTTTTCACTCTCACTTACACCATTTATCTGTCTGAACGACTTAAGGTTTTTATTATCTTGCATAAAACTGTGCTTAGCCTTCACGGCCTTACAAGACACCACAAATGAATAAGATCCAGAGTGCTGGGTCCAGGTTTTATGTAAATTCCACAAAAAATAAAAGTACACTGTTGTTTTTGACCCCGTTTTCACAAGTTGAAGTATAAGGTCTACGACTTTGTCTGTGCACACAAAAGGCTTTCTACTCTGCTGCGCTTGTGAGGCCAGGTGGATGTACTGCCAGAAATTCTCAAAAATGACATCGGAGACGGCTTATGGTAGTGAAAAAACATTCAGTTAATGGGCAACAGCTCTGGTGGACATTCCTGCAGTCGGCATGCTAATCGCATTCCTTCCAAATTACATCTGTGGAACTGTGTTGTGTGATAAAACTGCACATTTTTTGCTACAGTCCATTATACTCTGGGAAAAAGACCTCCGACACTGGAAAGTGCAACAAACGGTCATCCAAGTCAGAAACTCAGGCAAGATCTGTGGAGCCCGATTTCACTGACATAAATATACATGACATTACAACAGTATGGTGCTGCACATAGTAAACAATTAACCTTTTAACTTTTGCCATACAAACAAACATTTCCCGTGGGTGTCCAGCAAAAGCAATGGGACAGATTAGAAGTTGGTTATAACAACTTGGAAATATCGACCTCTGGCTTGCATTGGATTGCAGATTAGTGGCCTTTTATTGTGACCAAGACGCACCTGTGCACTAATCATGCTGTGTGATCAGCAGCTCAAATTGCAGCACCTGTCAGGTGGATGGATTTTCTTGGCAGAGTGCTCACTTACACTTATTTTAACAAGTTTGTGGTCAAACATTGATAGAAATAAGGCTTTTCCGTGCACTGAAAAAAAAAATCTGTCTCTTTATGATCCTTAACTTCATCTCCTGAAAAATTGGAACCAAAAAAGTGTTCAAAAAAGAGTTAAACTAAAGAAAATAAGCTTGAGCAATGTGCACAATCAGATTTTTAGACTATTTTGTTGATAGCAAAAAATGTACTATAATACAGGAGATACCAGAGTAAATGATTAAATACTATAGTTGCTGATATTTTTGTGTCAAACACTTACCTACACATATACTTCATGTGTTTTCAGTCTGGTCATTATATTGAGGAATGAGAAAATGATAAGCTTAATGACGGCTGCTCCTTCAGAAAATATCACTTAATGCCCTCACGCCTTGCTGTGGTTTCAGCATTATATGAAATCATGTTTCAGGCTCTGTATTAGACGTCCCAGTGGAGTTTATTAATGTCCAAATTTCAAAACTGTGAAGAAAAACAACATAATGGAACAGAGAAAAAGAGAGGGTAATGAAAACTATTATCCAACAGAGACTTCTGTAACAGTGTGAAATTGCAATTACTAAGTAGTGATCTGTGATAAATGCAGCGATTACAACAGCAGGGCTGCTTCTCTTATCACTGAGGCCTGTTTTTGTTATTTTCTCATGTTAGGACGAGCTGATCTGAAAGCTGCTGGAGTTTATATATCTGATAGGTATTTCATTACACGGCTATTGTTGGTCTAAAAAGAACAACCTGACCTCCATCTCATTTATCTTTGAAGAATGAATCCCTGATTGTGTTGTGTTTATCTCTTTTCTTGCAGTGTTGTGTAAAATCAAAGCACAGATTCTTTAAATTAACACCCACCTGTGTCTGAAATGTTTATTCTGTCCACCACAGAAAGCAATGTTTGCTCATTGAAGTTGCATGAAGGTGCTGGTCAGATCAGCCGTCAGTCAGATCATCATTGTTCTGGTAAAATGATTTTCCCCTCTTCTATTTCAGATCCCCATTGAAGTGTCACAGATCAGCTCCGTCAATCACCCGGTGAAGGTGGGCCTGTCTGATGCCTTTGTGGTGGTCCACAAGATCCAACAGATACCAAGTGAGTCTCAAACACTGTTTCAGGTTTGATAAAAGGATTTTAGTCTTGTACAAAAAGGTCTAGTACGTTTTTGTAATATTATCTGACACTGAGGCCTCAGTCAGACGAAGGAGAAGCTGCTTCGGTGCTGCGCTGCTGGCATGCTGGTCCTGTGAGCGATGTTTGTTGCTGAGCCATATTATTATGATGGGGTTCAAATTGGTGCACAAGACTAAACTGAGGGATTACAAGTGAAACATACTTTAGCAGCATTTAGCCGGTACGCCCTGTAGATGACTTGTTCTTCTCTGCCTCTGATCTGTAGTTTATGGCTTCACTATGGTAAGATTTCTAATTTACAGATTTAGTTTACAGATGAAAAAAACGTTACTTTCAATTAACAACCAGGATGTCACGCCTCTCATTACATTGTGTTTTAAACTGGTGCACAGGGCCAAATTGAGTGACTGCACATGAAGCATTACGTAAACTCTGTTGCGTTTTTGTCATTTGTGCTGCTAGTCTGATCGCCAGCTTACATGATTGGCCACTGCAACGTGGCGTCAAGAGGAGTTCCTCATAAATTGATTCTGTTTCAACTCTTTAACCACATTGGCAACACACCAGCACAGCTTATTTCTGCATGCTGTTGTCTGTTAACTTCTTGCTGTTGCTCAGCCCCTTTGTCACACGTGTCATTGCTGTGATTGGTTATACATCTATCAAAGAGGCATCCAGAGGCATTTTGGTCCGCGCCCGCTAATAATGTACATTTACAAATTGGTCAGGCGGTGCCAGGCTGCTTTTTTTTTTTTTTTTTTTTTTTAGCTTGAGATGAATTTTCCACCAACTCAGCGTTTATTAGCTACCATGAGCCTGCAAGTGACATTCTACATTTCATATGTGACAAAATCAATGGCTAGAACATCTACAAATTATAAGCTTTCTCTCTCTTCTGTGTCAATCAACGACTCCAGAAAAAAAAAAAACTGAATAAAGCTGAATAAGAATAATGAAAATAAGCTGACTGAGTGCATTGTTTCATGAATCTGGGTTCAGCCTGGTCTGTTTTGCTTTAGCTCCGACTGTCACCACCTCTTCTCCAACACTGTTCCAGCTCTCAGTGGGCAGCTGTGGGCACAGCTCCAGATCTCCTTCCCCTCCCATTTGCTTCTGAGGTACGGCAATTTAGGCCCATTAAATTTAAAGCAAATGCGAGCAAAGGGGAGACGCTTCAAACCTTTTTATCCTCAGTCAGACTCCTCAGCCTTCTCTCCCTCTCACGGGCTCCGATTCAAAGCCTGCCACAATAATGAGTTGTCAAATACGGTTTATTCAGTAATTTAAACTGTTTTGCTTGCGTGTGTGAAACTTGGATCATATGTTGTATTTCAAAGTTAATAACTTATAACTTAAGAAGGGCTGGTTCTTCATCCTTGACTTGGCATCATTATGTTGAGTTGGATGAGGAGGCGATCGCAGCTAAATATATAGTGAGAATGATTTTTGTAAGTAAAACAACTCACCAAATGCCAGATCCTTGGAGTGGTAGAACTTTCTGACATGGGCTTTGTTTTGAAGATTTTTCCTACAAGATCTCTTTATAGAAGGCTGTAGTTGTCACTGAGTGATTTGTATATTGAAGTTGTTAGCCCAGACCTTCTAGGCTTGATAAACTGAGCTGTCTTTGATGCCTCTGACACGGCATGATGAAACCAGTGTGTTCAGCTTCTTCGCTGTGGAGTGATGAAATTTTGAATGGAAGCAGACCGAGACCAAGGTGTTGTGTTGTGTTGAGCTTGAATGACGTCTCTTAGGGGCATTTGTTCTCTCCTTAAAGTCAGAGCTGTTTTTCCGCTCTGATAAAACATCTGAAACGATCTTTAGTTTAACTGAAGTGCCAAACTGATGTTAGAATGGAAGGTTAGCGTCATAATCTGAGTTCCCGTATGTGGAACTATTTCTGTTAGCTCACTCATCAGTCCACAGTGGCTACGTTTAGCTTGGACAGCCAGTTTCCTTTGATTTCACACAGAACTGAACAAAATCAGCTTCTCATGCTCAGCCATTATTAGTCACTAATTTTGTTGGCTGAAATGTCAAATATCACAAAAGCAGGCTGTTGGTGTGAGCCAGCAACAGCACTTTTGCTGTCTGGCAGAAGTTTTAACTGATTAAGCTCAGAGAGCTGGTTAAACAATAGGAATGTTGTAAATGTGGTTTTAAATAGACTTTGCACATGATGGCCAACAGACTAAAGACTAAACATTAAAACACCATCATGCTCACCAGGTGAAGATCAATGTAAAAGACATTGAAATAAAGAAATATGGAAGAGTAGACTGTTGTTTTATTCTAACATTGTTAGACTTACTTTCAAACACTATTTTTTCTTTTAATGTCACAAGACTAAAGGCTGTTTGGATGAAGACTAACTGCTGTGTTTGGCAGCTCTAACGCTATCTCGGGTAACATTAGCTGAGGTTGCTGAAGTTCCCAGCGACCAGACAAACACACAGTTTAATCCATTCCTTACATTTCTGCTCCTAATTGGGTTTTTTGGGATGTGGGAAGGCCAAATCAAAGAAACCGCGCTCCAAACTCTTTAAATGCCGAGTGTCTGTCTCACTACAGCCCCATGCTTTAACATGTGGGGGAATCCATATCTTGACAGGCCTGCCATGTGTAGTGAAATCAAACTCTCTTCAAGCAACAGCTGAAACAAACAAGGCTTTGTTTTCCTGCTGTTCAACGAGCTTGTGATATTTACAAAGTGCACAGGTTCTGAAGGAAAAGGGCAGCATTTGCATCCTGCACCTGTCAGACCAAAGAGCTCGACGTGCCCCATGAGCTGCATGGCAGGAGTCTGTGGAGACAGATCAGATTCCAGCTTCTTGTGGTAATGTCCTGAAAGGAAAGGCTCACCCAAAAATTGATTATCTACTCACCCTCATGCTCATCGAAAGTCACGATTTGTAGTCTACTAAACATTTCTGGAGCGTCACAGCAAAACAGCGTTACAGCCTTCTCTTAAATAATTGAAATAGATGGGGACTTGTTTTAAAATGTAAACAAACAACCAAATAAAAAACATGTACCGTATAATCCAAGTGTCACTGTGAAGCTCAGGAAATGTGTGGGTGGACTTTTCCTTTAAATGGATGTAAATAATAGAGAATGGTGCTTTTGATATGAGTCTAGTCATTGATAAATAGGGACTAACCTTTAGAAAAAGCAAGAATCAGCAGTTGTAGGGTGCCATATCTCATTCCTCCACAGGTTTTCATCTACTCTCTGGAGGATGGTTACAGTTAATGCGTTACCTCAAGTCCCCATTTGTTCTTGCAGTCTTTACATACAGTAGAAATATACAGTAGGTTGGAAAAGATGCTGCTGAGAATGCTTCTACTTATCTGTCTTGATCTGCTTCAAATCTTATTCAGTGGCGTCTTGGTGAAAGAAAACTATTTTGACATGTTTTTCATCACGTATCAGGGCAGTCAAGTTACTTCTGATAGTTGGCATGTAATGTTTCCATATCCTGCGAACATAAAACCTTAATCTCAGCAGAGATAAAAACACAGAGCCTTGACCACTGCAGGCTGTACCATGAAGAAGTGCTTCAACGCAGCTAATTGCCTCTGCAGCCAATTATTGCACGGCAACCATGGCAACGAGTGGGACATTATTTAACCGACTGTAGCATTGGCCCGAATTAAAAGCTCAAATAAAACCTTTTACATCGCCTGCGGGCAGAGCGGGCCAACAGCCCATCCAGTAAATGAAAGAGATGAGAGAGAAGATTTGTGGGTGTCCTGTGGCCAGGGGTGTGTAATTAACAGGTCAGGTACGAGCACATGTGAAGACCCAGGCTTTAATATACTTTCCCTATGCTGGAGTATGCATTATTAGTCACAGTGAGTTATTCTTTTCATATCAGGGATCATATTCATCATCCTGCCTGTACCTGGATTAACAATCTTGAATCCCAGCAGGAAGATGCCAAGACTGTAACTATTAATTATACACAGTAATCGGCTGTCATTACGTTTTATTTTTAGATTTTTCACAGCTGATCTTTGCTTAAGAGGAAACATTTAATAAAAAGATTAAAGGCATTTAATATATTGGAGATATCAGTGAGCCAAGAGTGTAATCATGAGGTTAAAGGGGTCGATTGAGGACGTTTATTATTATTTTCTGTAACAGTACGAGCAGCCAGAGTGCCGTCTGATGAGCAGACTGCCATTTCGCCATCGATCTTCAGCCCAGTGTCTTCGTGACATCATGCTTCTATTGATTTCCGTGCAGCTCTTCCAAATGTATTAATAAGCAATAAGAGGCTGCATGGTATTGAGATTTTATCAAACACAAGTTTCCATTATGTTCTATGTCTTAAAGGAGACATATTATGCTTATCATATTATGGTTAGTACTAGAATATCAGTTCCCTCATTCATTCTCAATGTTCTGTTTTAGCTCCTGTCTCTTTAAGCCCCCCCCCCAAATGCCCAGTCTGCTCTAATTGGTCAGTTCGCATAGGTCTGAGCTAGCACTAATAACACAGCAGCTGTGCTAAATTAATTCTGACA